>PVIY010010744.1:0-67629 GCA_004026745.1 Myrmecophaga tridactyla | reverse complement strand
AGGGAGGGAGGGAGAGAGAGAGAGAGAGAGAGAGAGAGAGAGAGAGAGAGAGAGAGAGTGGAGAAGAATCTTTTATATTACTATTCATATATGCTCAACCATCCTGCCATTTGAGTAAGTCACTGGTATGGGATATAAGTTAGGCAATTCATAATGTACATTAACTCTTAACCACTTGGAATTATAGGCTTTTCAAAATGACAGAATCTTGTTTTATAAGTTTGTTATGCAAGTGGCCTTACAAGAATGTTTTCCTCATTACATGTAAAAATCAAATTAAGGAGAATGTCAAAATTTTCCTCTTCTTAGTTTTAAGTAATAGCTTGTTAAATCAATTATAATAGTAATTTTATAATTACGTAGAAATTAAGCCTAAAGTGATTCCTCGGTCCTTGATTTCCTCCTTCTTTTTTTCCCTATATCCCTCCTTCTCTCCATTCCTCCTTTCCTTCCAATTTTGTTCTTTCTTGCTCTTTTTTAAGGGTGTTTTTATGCTAAACCATAATGTTCTATTTTTCTTGCTTTTATTTTCAAATTGTATGTAATGTTGTGATATTCAGTTCAAGAAGTTCCATGATAGTCCATGTTTCACACCATCAACAGAAGATTTTAGAATAAAATGCAAGCAAACTTATAGCCAGGTAATCGAGCTGTCTTTTCTAATGTAGCAATAAGCTTTAGTCTTCAAAAGACTAATCCTTGAGGTACTAAGGGATATGATTATATAAATGTATGTATTCGATAGTTATATATATATATGTATATATTCCATTATGATAAAAATCACTCTTTTGTATTGATTTTTAACTTATAAAGTAATTTCATATATATTCTTTTACTTGTAGCTTACAAAATAGTAAGTCTACCTAGTAGCCTTTTACTCTTTTACTAGTTCAGGTCTCATCAGACCTTCATTTACATGCTAGGAGACTAATTCTTGTAGAGGTTACATGGCATGTCAAAGTCCATAGAGCTGGTAGATGTTATAGCCAGAAAGCAGGTCACCTGGTTCCTAATGCAGTGCTATTTGTCCAGTAATAATATTTCCCTAACAAGTCTACTGGATATCGAAAGTTAGGAGAAAACTTCATGAAACAACAGTAAAGTGTTTTCTTTCCTTTAGAGCTATTTGAATAATTTAACATGTGAAAGGACTTTGCAAATTTTCACGAGGTGGAATGTAGTGTAGAGTATTTCCCATATTTATTCAACTTCAGAAACATTTTTTTCTCCATGCCACATCTATTAAAATCCACCAGGAGAGAGTGGTGTCCAGAATATAGTTTAGTAAACGCTGCACGAGGAACCACACTGTCTCTACAATACTACTTTACCCTTTGCAAAGAACTTTCATATTAATCTCTGTCATTTAAAAGGCTCGATACTCATTACAACCCTGTGATGAAGAAAGAGATGACTTAAAGTTTATACATATTATGAACAATTTATATTTTTGCAATATTAGATTGACATTTTTGTTTTTTTAATTTGAAATACTAATCTCTCCATTATTAATGATCTGTGGAATAAACGTCAAAGTGAAAAGCAGGAAACAATGAGCAATGTACATCCCCATCAGCACTCTTCATCTCTGATTGTAATTTTAATTAATTAGTAACAATGAAAAGCACATTATATATTTGTAGTACATAAAAATGCACAACATCCTTTTATGAATTCCACTAGATTAACTTTAAGATTTAGGCAACTCCATTAAAACGTCACGTTATTTTCACAAATCTTTTGAGAAATTTCTTCTTATTTCATGTTTGTGATTTGATCTCTTTTGGTAGCATTATTGAGGCATGACCGTCATAAAATAAACTGTACATAATTAAAAGGCAAAAATTTGATAAACTCTGATAAAGGAATGCCACCTTGGAACCATAAGCACAATCAAGGCAATGTGTATAGCCATCACCCCAAAAAACTTCCCCATTCTCCTTTGTAATTCCTCCTCATATCCAACCCCTGTCACCAGTAAACCATTGATCTGCTCTCTGTCATTGTATATCTGTTTGTATTTTCCATAATTTTGCATAAATAGAATAATAGTTTTTTTGGTCTGATTACTTGCATTCCATATAAGTATTTTGAGATTCATCCATGCTGTTACATTTATGAGTCACTCATTCCTTTACATTGCTGCAGAGTACTTTATTGGTATATACCACAACTTGTTTATCCATTCATGTTCGATTTTTAGGCATTATAAATAAACCTGCTAAAATAATCATGTACACGTCTTCATGTGCATATATGCCTTCATTTATCTTAAGTAAATATCTAGGAGTGGAATGACTAATTCTTATGGTAAAGACATCTTTAATCTCATAAGAAACTGCAAGATAGTTTTCCAAACTGGTTCTATCATTTTATATTGCCACTGGCCCTGTTCCACTTCCTCTACAACCTCAACAATACTTGGTATAGCCATTGTTTTAAAATTTTAAGGATTCTAATAAGTCTGTAGTGATTTTAATTTACATTTTCCTGATGACTAATGATGGTGAGCATTCTTTGATGGACTTATACTCAATCTGCGTATCTTTTTAGTGAAGGATCTGTTCAAATTATTTGCCCCTTTTAAATACTTTTCATCTTATTATTGATTTGCAATAGCTCTTTATATGTTTAAGATACAAGTCCTTTGTTGGAAACATATTTTTAAAATATTTTATCCAGTCTATGGCTTGCTTTTCCTTTTCTTAATAGTGTCCTTTGAGGAGAAAATATTTTTAATTACGATAGAGTCAAATTTATAGGTTTTTCATTAATAATTCCTGCTTTCGGTATTGTAACTAAAAAACTCAAGGTCACAAAGATTTTCCCCAACGTTTAAGTCTAGAAATGTTAGATAGCTTTATCCCTTAAATTTAGGAATATAATCCGATTAGAGGTAATTTTAGTATAAGATGTGATGCTCATGTTTTTAAACTTTTGCATATGGGTATCAATTTTTTCCAGTTCAATTGGTTGAAAGGACTATGCTTTCCCCATTTGTCTGGGTATCTTTGTTGAAAATAAATTGGCCTTGCGTGTGTGGATTTATTTTTGTTCCATTGATCAATTTATCTATCCTTATACTAATGTCCGTCTCGGTTACTGCAGTCTAGAAATAAGGTAGTATTATTCCTTAAACTTTTATATTTGGGTAAGGTAGAAATTGAAGCTCAATGAAGTGTAATGATGATAGGAGTCATTCAATTGTTGATCATATTCAACTATAGATTAACGAAGTGAACAGCATATCTATTCTAGGACCAAATTTAGTTCAAATTCTTTTGATGTTTTGACTGATGACAGTTCGATTCCTCTTTCATTGTAATGAATTTTTAGAAAAGAAGAGCCTTGGTAAAATAGCTTTATATATGTATCAAAATTCAGTTTGTTAACAAAGGGTACTTTATAGGTATGTGTCCAATTACCTGTAACCTGACTTAAATTGAATTCTGCTTCATCAAAGAACTCACTGTTTGCTTTATGGGATTATCTGAGTGAGAATTTGCCCTTGCATTAACAAGTGTGATTTCAATGAAATTTCAGATATTATTTTTCATATAAAGTTTACTTTCTATTGTTGAAACGAAAAGTTTCCCCACCTGAGTAATGAAATGGGAAAATGATGCTTGAAATCAAGGGGTTGTAAGCAATTTATTATAGAAAAAGAAAAAACGTTCTTAAAATACTTCAATTCATTCTTCCACACACGTAAACCATCCAAATTCAAACTTTGTTGCAATTCAAGTAAGTTCTACAATGGAAGAATAAGCCTCTTAACAAGATTAAATTTTTCTAGTTTGCATGTTACAAACTGAACAAACAGAGATTGGGAAGGTCTCTCTTCATTCATGTGCCTCCTTTGAAAAACAAATACCAGTTTAATATAAATGGAAATGAGGCAACATAAGTGTGAACCTAAATCTTGATCTATTGTAACCTAATAATGAAATCCATTGATTTTTTAGGCTGTATAAATGGATAATATCATATATTTTAGACTATGAATCATCACTGTTTTCATTCAGATTTTCTTCTTTTCTGAATTTTACTTTGCATGCTGGGATGATGATAAACTCTAGCACTTAATGTCTTGAATGCATATATGCACAACTAAAACAGGACAATTAGAAATAATGTTGCCAAAAAATATACAAAGATTACAAAACAATACCTGAAGACCACCTTTGTACAATTCTGTCATTATACCCTTTATATTATCAGAACACCATAAGTAATGGTTGTTACTCAAACATTTGACCTGCTTCAAAGGTGGGATGACAGCCGATTATATTACAGTAGCTTTGTTTTGCAAACAGACTGCATTGAAATGCTTCTTTAAATTTGGGAAATGATGAATTTTGAGGAGTACAGGGAAGGGCCAACAGGGGTTAAACATAATTTGTTTCTAATTCCCAAAGTATGAACTTCACATCACTCTGTCTTGCTAACAGCTTTTTAAAAATATAAATAAAAATTGATTAATTTCTCTGATTTTTACAAAGTAAAATTTTCATTCTCAAAACAGATTTCCTGGTCATTTTATAGCATGTACATGCATTGACAGTATTTTAAATAGAAATGTGACTCAACTTTCTAATTTGAAAGTCTCTGGAAATGGGGAAGTTGGAATACGGGGATGATGTAAAATGCTATGCTACAGATAAGCAGTAAAGATTTGCTAAATGAGTTTGGTCATCTGTAAAAGTGAGCAATACCTACTTCACTGGATTATTGTAAAGATTAGATGGATAGTATAGGCAAAGCACCTAGGAAAATGTTTATGAAGCGACACTGACTATTGTTACTATTATTTTGCTTATAGGGCAGGCAGGCATTTTTTTCCATATTTTCTTCTTTCCTAGATGTATATTAAATTAAAAAAATCATTATATTTGAAAACTCACCATAGTTCTTTACTATGCTTTCTAGTTTTCAAAATTAGAGATAGATTTGAATCAACTCAAAATTATACTTCATTTATAGAGAGTATGAAAGTTTATTCTTCTGTTCCCTGTATATCATTTAGGTTAATACCTTTCCCAAGCAAAGCTTCTAACACATTATGTATGTTTATATACACTGTAGAAATACTATTTAATTTTTTGAGGAAGCTATACAAATTAAGGTAAACTCCAAATTACTATAGTTATTTATAAAAATATCTTATAATAAAAGCATATAATGTATGCTGAAGGAATAATTTTCCCTTTGAAGACATATGGATTGATATGAGCTAGAAAAGTTAACTTTCATTGGTCTTAGAATACTTATAGAATATTTACGAAGAACTCCTGTAAAATACTGAATGGTGTACCATATTTCTAAGTGTTAGGGCAAATATATTCTTATTTGAATGTACTAGTTTATTTATTTTACCTTGTCTTCAGGCTTTAAGATAATTGGAAGATACTTATAAATAAATTTGGCCAATACTTTTCATCTTGGATTAAAACAAATATACCCATAGATATAGCACGAGTAATGATCCTCCAATATAATTTGCCTTAGGAAAGGTTTGACAAATCCTTTGTCCACCCTAGTTTTCAGAATTCTATTATAATTTTGTCAGTTGATTGGCTTATATAACATATAGAATTTTAAGTTGGTAAAATTGAGTCCAGAAAGCATCCTTGAATAGGCGTCCCCTTTTTCACAATATTACACAATATTTTTAATTACAATGCATTTCCTAAATGTATTAATGATGGTGCTGAAACAATTAATATTGTAACAGTTATATGGACTTACCTTCTTGACTAGAACATTTCCAAAATAATTGAGATGAAATCCTTTTTGGGATATTTAACTCTGTTCTTGCAATAATTGTTTAACAGTTTTGAAAACTAACTTTTTCTCAAATTTTATAGTCCAGATATAGGCAGTGGCTCTCAAGTTTAGATTTACATATTAACCTTCCTCTCCTTCTTAAATCATGCTGCTATTGCTCTGATAAATGCTATTGAACAACTAAATGCAAAGGAGGACGTTGGCATTTAAAGAAATAGCGTGTTGATTTACGAAGTGGCATTTGAAAATTTTTACTTCTGACTCTGAAGTGTTTACTTCTTGCAGGGCACAGCTTCTGTACTTATTTAAGTGAGGTGAAAATTAGTTTACTCTAAAATTCTGAAGAAAGATTATTAAGGAACTGATTAAGTCAATTAAACTGGGGATTCCTGACTGCCCTGTTGTTGCTTGCTAGGACCCATAACCAATTAGGATTAATTAAAAATATGCCTGATTGAATAGGATATATGAACTACTGCGTGATTTCCACAGCTGTTATTCAGAGGCAGCCAGTGCTACCTCTGATCAGCCTATACCTTCATGATACAATGTGACAACTTCAAAACACTTCTGAAATTATGGCACTGCAGCGTGCATTTCCTAATGGGCCTTTCTGCCAACCAGGTTCCCTTCATTGCCTCAGGGGCTGAAATAGTATCTTATTCCTGTACTCCTTATTACCTGAGATAAATCTCCATGCTACAAGCTACTTTAGTAATATGTTTTCATTAGGCTGCAGAGCAAATGGTCATGCACCAATGCATTAGAACCTCAGTTAGAATGCAGGTTCTGAAAAAAACTTAAAGAATAAAACTCAAGCCAACCTAAACGAAAGAAAACAAGAAATCTCACTAACCTAAAAACACCAGCCACCTGGGATTTGGTAGTTTTTTTCACTCAGACCCTGACACTTTAAAGGATTAATTCATATACATCTAGATCCAGGACAGGAAGATGTAATTAGCCTCATGCGTTTTTATCTAAGATTTTACAGGACCAATAAATACCAGTTATATGTTTAAAGTTTCTCCACTTGTTCCAAATTATCTTCTGAAAATGAGCCAAGGCCAATCCTTGAAAAAATAGGTATATGAGCCAAAGTTTGACTTTTGGCATTCTCAATCTCATTGGTAGTTAAATTCTTTTTTTAACCTTTCAAAAACACCTCACGCCCCCATTGCTAACAATAAACCAGAGACCCTAGATGGTTCTCATCCCCTTTGTTCTTCCTTTTCCCCTAGGTGACTATGCTTGACCTGTAATTGCAACTTTAAACTCTGATGTGCATAAAATAACATGACACTTTCGTACCACAAATGTTGGATTCATGATAAAGGAATAACAAAGAACACGTAGTCCTAACCCTTTAATAATAGCAATCGTTTCATCCATGCAGATTGCCTTTCACGCGAAGACTTTTTTTTAACATCATTACATTCACAGTTTACATATCAGCTTCTGTTCTATTTTTCTTAATTGTTATATCACAAGTATTTGTATATTTTCACAGTCTTGATTATTTTTTCTTTAATGTGCATTTTCTTTTCTGACATGTTATATATGAAATTTATTAAATCATTTTGCTAAAGGTGCATGATTAACTTATTTCTGGTATTTTCTTCTATAGGAAGAAAATATATATCTTCATTCCCCCTTTGATTTTATTGGCTATTATTCTGTTATTTCCTCAACAGAAATACCTGGCTGTGGAGTTACTGGGTCAAAGGGTATATATATTTTATGGCTCATATTTCACATTGCCATATTGCTTTTTAAAGTCATTATTCCAATTTTTAATACCACTCAAGTTGAAATACATTATAACCTTACTATTACTTTTGTTATTATGATTATAAATAAATTTGCACTCTCAAAAAATATGTAGGTAACTCCTGTTTGCATCATTTTGGTTACACTTAGTGAAGATATACTATCTTAAACATCTTCAATTATTAATTTCTCCTTTCGGGAAATATCTGTTTAAATTCTCTGTCCATTTTTGCATTAAGACCTTTATGTTGTTCCTATATATTTAAATAGGTTCTTTACATATCATAGATACAATGTGCTTTAAACAGTACAAATATTTTCCACAATTTCTAGTTGCTTTTTATATTATTTAATTATTATGGTGTAGAAGTTTTTAAATTTTATATTCAAATATGACAGCTTTAACCTTTATAATTTCTATTGTTTTGAAGAGAAACTATTTCTGCACAAGTATGATGAATATTGTAATCTATTCTGTTTAATTTTCTATAATGTGATTCCATCTAGAGTATATTGTATTTCACGTTCAAGTCTTATTTAGGAAACTATCTATTTAACACAATATCACTAGTAATTAAATGAACCTTAAAGATCACAGGCTTTACAGTCAGATTTGGCTTCAAATCTATGGTCCATTGCTTCTAGCTGTGTAGCATTAACTAGTTTATTTAACCTCACTGGACCCCAGCTTCCTTGTATATAAATTGTGGAAATATACAACTTGTCTGGCAGGATCATTGTGAGGACTGAGAATTATGTAAATAAAATATCTGACATATGAGAGATACTCAGTAATAATATATTATATGATATAATATACTAATATTATATACTATTTTATATTTCATGTATATCTATATGATAGCTTATTATGAAATACATCACTAATGTTTGTAATCAGGTCTATTTCTGGACATCAAATTTTATGAATCTGTATTTCTCTGCCTATATTAGTACAAAGGTATTTTGCTTTAAATGGGTTTTCTAAACTCTCCCTCATTATACTATTTTTTCATATTGATTTAAATACCTTTGTTTTTATTTTATATTCACTTTAGAATCATTTATTTGATTACCAAAAGAAAAAATATTTTTGAATTTTTTTTTTTTTTTTTTTTTTGGCATGGGCAGGTACTGGGAATCAAGCCCGGGTCTTGGACATGGCAGGCAAGAATTCTGCCCCTGAGCCATTGTTGTACTGCCCACTTTTGACATTTTGATTGGAAGTGAGCTAAGTCTATAATTTAATGTTTAGATAACAGATATTTTAAACTATTCAGTCTTTCTATGTAGCAGATGGAATATATAATCAATTATTCAGATCTTCACTCATTAATTCAACATTCCTGCCTGACAGTCATTGTACTAGCCACCAAGCATACAGTGGAGATTGAAACAGCCTAGTTACAGAGTACAGGGAATTTACATTCAAATGGAAACACATAATTTAAAGGAACAATTGTACAAATTAACAAATAATTACAAGTTGTAGCAAGTGCTATGAATAAAAATTGCACAATGCCATGAGAAAGGATCTAATTTAGCTAAGAAGTTGGGAAAGGCCTCTATGAAATAAAATTATATTTAAGCTGATAGTGGAAGAACTAGGTGTTACAGACTGAATTGTGTCCCCCCAAAAGATTATACTGAAGTTCTAACTTCCAAAACCTTGGAGTGATCTTCTTTGGAAATAGGTTCATTGGAGATGGAAGTAGTTAAGATGAGATCATGCTGGAGTAGGGTGGGCCCTTAATCCAATATGACTGCTGTCCTTATAAGAAGGGGAGAAGAGACACAGGCACACAGAAGAGAACACCATGTGACGATGGAGGCAGAGATTAAGGTGATGTGTCTATAAACCAAGGAATGCCAAGGATTGCCTATAACCACCAAAAGGCAGGAAATGACAAAGAAGGATTCTCCCTAACAGGTTTCAGATGCAAGCCCTTGCCAATAACTTGATTTTGGACCTCTAATTTCCAAAACTGTAGCACAATAAATTTCTGTTGTTTTAAGCCACCTAGTACATGCTACTTTGTTATCCCAGCCCTAGGAAACCAAGACACTAGGAATGTAGAATTTTTCCAGAGAATCCTATTATAGTTATTAGCATCACTATATGTAATTCAAGTACCTAAGAGTATTCCTTGACCCTTTGTTCTTTCTTAACCCCTGTATGCATTCTATCATGAAGTCTAATCTCTCAACAATCTATTCATAGTTCTTAATTTCTATTGCCACCACCATATCAAAGCTTCCATAACATCTATTACCCTAGACCACAGCACAGGGGATTGAATGGGTAATAGTCATTCAGGATATGCTTTTTTGAGAACATGACCCATGATCTGCCATCTCAAGGATGAGTAGTATTTAACTGGGGAGGGAGGTGTGCCTAGAGAGGTAATGGCGTATGCCAAGACTCTAAGATAAGAGCATAGGCAAAGCTGTGATATGAAAAGATCACTGTAATATACTATAGTGTATATTACATAAAATATATATTACATGTATACACCAGATAAGCAGAACGGTCAGACTGGATGTACAGGAGACAAGACTAGGCTTGGTTCTCTTGTTTCTGCAAACATAGAACCAAGTTCTTATGGTACTTATCTCTTTTTGTAAATTTACTCTTGTTTGGGTGACCTTTTATTTAATGACTGCTTTCCTTGCTAAACGCTAAGCTTTAGGCAGGGGTAGAAGTTATGCCTATTTCTGCTCTCCACTATGACCTCTGTGCCACCAACAGTTTCGGGCACATTACAGGTGTTCAAACTGTAATCCTGAATGAATTAAATGAATGAATGAAGGTATTCTAAATAGAAGAACAAAATATTGTAAGCCCTAAATAGTGAGGTGATCTGATTCGTGGATTAGCTACTCTGAAAGCTCTTTCAATCCACTCCTCAACAGCTACTGCCTTGATAAATTTTTTCTCTCATCTCTCTAAAAGTGTAATGCTTTATCCACTTATTGCTCTCTTGGTTCATAGTTTTCTCATTTCTGTCTACATACCACTTGCTTATATCAACTTTGTCTATGTTTGCACAATTATTTCTTTAATTAGTGAAGTTATTTTTCTTTTAGAAAATCTTATTAAACAATTTCATGGAAATATTTTTTGAGGGGTGCATGGTCCAGGAATCAAACCCGGGTCTCCCACATGAATTGTGAGCATTCTACCACTGAACCACCCATGCACCCGTCATGGAAATATTTTTAAAAACCAAATGGAGTAAAAAAAATTATAACAAATGGCAATGTTTCCTTCTTTCTCTTTCCTTCACCTCATCTCATTCCACAGAGATTACCACTTGCAGTTTGTTTAACTGTTTTTTAAGACATCTGTCTTTTTACTTGTAATTAATAGTTGTGTTCTGCTCTCTCCTTAGTATTCAGTTTTACAAAACATCCATTGATTTCCTGTTGTGGATGTTTTACTTTATTTACATCCCATTCCCCTATTCAGCATATATAATGATATCTCAATTTCAGTTAAATATGACATATTTTCAAGATTGTGACTGTGCAAACATTGTTCTTGTTGAACCAAGTAGAGTACTGGATGACATTTGTTTCTTGTACCTCATTTTTATTCCCATTTAAAACATTTGCTTAATCATATTTTATAACAGGTTTTTACATGTCTTACAACAATTCTGTAAGATACCACTCAATATACTTTTGCATACAGACTAACATGCAAGAAAATAACTCAAGTCCATTTTTTTTTTCACAAAGACATCTCTCCTAGAAACATCTGCCCCACTGTTCTACTTAGTATTGGGTTCTCTCTAGGCCTATTGCACACCTCTCATCATAAGACTTCCTACCATCATAATCATGGGAATGCCCTTCGTGTATCTCCCAGTTTGAATTCTCTGTAAGTTACCTGGATGTCACATCTTACTCTTTGTTTACCCATTCTTTTTGATAAACCACATAATCCCATAGCTACCTGAGAAAGGTCACATGGGAGTGTAAATATCTTTGAGTTATTTCAGGTTTGAAACTACTTTTATTTTAAGCTGATATTTAATTGCTAGTCTGACTGGATCTAGAATTCTTAATTAAAATTTATTTTCATTGAGAAATTGGAAGGTATTGCTTCTTGTTCTCTAAGACAAATGCTTCTTTTGAGGAGCCTTATAACAAAGAGCCCAACACTTTGTAAATGACTTCCCCCCCACCCCAAAAGCTTTTAGGATCTTTTCTTTATCCTATGTACTGAAAATTTCACAGTGATATACCTTTCTCTGCCCATATCTTTTTTCGTCTTTTTAGAGAAGTTATGGCTTGCAGAAGAATCATGTCTAAAATATAACATTTCCAAATACTACCAAAACAACAACACCTTAAATTGGCATAGAACATGTGTTGTAATTGGTGATAGTCCATTTTTCAAATTGTACTATTAAAGTCCATGGTTTAATTTAAGGTTCCCTGATTGTGTAGTGTAGTTCCATGGATTTTTTTTCTTTAATTTTTATTCTGTTACCATGTATACAATCTAACATTTCCCCTTTTAATCATATAGAGATATATATTTCAGTGCTATCAATTGTGTTCATAATGTTGTCCTACCATCACCACCTCATTACAAATAGAAAATTTGTGTGTTTTAAGCCTTAACTTCTTGTGATGGTGAGGTGCTGGGGTTAACTTGGCCAGATGATGATGCCCAGTTGTGTGAACAGAAAAGCACTGGCCTGACCACTGTTGCAAAGATATTTCATGGCTAGTGGTTAAACCAGAATGCTGGTTTATTAAATCATCAGTCAGTTGATTGTAGCTGTGGATGATTACATCTGAGAACAACTAAGGGCCATAAATGAAAATATCCAGTCAGTTGAGGACTTTTAAGGAAGAATAGAGACCTTTTCACTGCCCCTTCAACCAGTAAGCCTTTCCTGTGAAGTTCAACCAGTGAGACTCTCCTGTGGATTTTGTTGAGACCCTTCTTAAGAGTTGCCAGCTTCACAGCCTGCCCTGGATTTCGAACTCTTCACTTTCCACTGTTGCATAAGACCCATTTATAAATCTCATATTTAGAGATATCTCCTGTTGATGCTGTTTCTCTAGAGAATCCTGACTAACGCACTTGGTACTGAAGGTGGTTCTTGAGAAACAGAATTTTAAAAATTGGTTTTTACAATTGGTTTTCCACTCTGATTAGACTCAAAGGCACTAATGACTCTGTTTCCAACAATCAAGATGACACTGACAGTCTGTGGTGTGAGTTGCAAGAGAGATACTCAAAATATCACCATTTGATTCTGCTAATTGTATGCTCATATGAGGCAAGGCTCTGGGTGAGAGTGTCTTTGACACCTTAACAGAGTTTTGTGGAATTAGGAGGTTTAATGATGTTGGCTGGTTGTTGTTAGATATGCTGGATACAGTTAGGAAGGAAAGGGATGAGCTGAAGGCTTAAAATTTGCAACTTAGATGGCATATGAAAGATGTAGAAGCTTCCATGTGTGCCCTGAAGGAAAATCTTATTTCCTGTGGTTGCAGTCTAGAGATCTCTGAAAACCAGACATAGAGCATTATTGTGCGAGTAGCAGATTTACAATGAAAATTAAAATCTTAACCTTGCAGTTTGTCTGCTGTTAAAGTAAGGGATTTGATTGGAAAAAAAAACGGGGTCCTGAAGCTTGGGATGGGAACATATGGCTTGATGATGGCAATAGGGACATGAAAACCCTTGAATCTGCTGAACCATTGCTAGATAGACCAGTAATGGTCTGTCCTGAGGAAACAGCCATGCCACCTCCAGCCTGCCCTGAGGACACAGTCACCCAATCTTCATTCTGCCACGAGTAAAGAGCTTAAGTACCTCCAGCCTTCCTTTAGTAAACAGCTTCCCAACATCAAGTCAGCCCAGAGGAGTCTGTCATCCAAATTCCACCTAAAAAGATTAACCCCTCAGTGCCTGCTAAACCAATAACCACCTCCCCTGGAGGAGCAGCCCTCACTCCTCTGTCTGGAGTGATTACTCCTGTCTCACCAGATGAAACTGCAATGGAATGCCCTGAGGCAATTGGCTTGAAAGATACTTTATTTCTTTTCATGACCCATGCCCACCAGCCCTCTTTTCTCAAGATCCACAACTAGACTACAGTCCCAACAGACCCCAAAAGTGAGGTAAAAGGTGTGACCCATGAGAAAGTATGCTATACTCCAAAAGAACTGCATGGATTTTCCAATCTATATAGCTAGATATCAGGGGAATATGTATGGGAATGGATTTAAGAGTGTGGGATAATGGTGGAAAGAATATTAATTTGGATCAAGCTGAATTTATTGATATGGGCCCACTAAGCTGAGATTCTGCAATCAATATTATAGCTTCAGGAGTTAGAAAGGGCATTTGTAGTTTGTTTGGATGGTTGGCTGAAACATGGATCAAAGGTTGGCCGACATTACCTGAGATTGAAATGCCAGAATTGCCTTGGTATAATGTAGATGAGGGGATCCAGAAGCTTACAGAGATGGTAATGTTAGAGAGGATTTATCATGGAAGACCTGCTTACCCACCCCAGGAATGTCCAGAGGACTCAACTTTAACCAGAACCTTGAGAAATAAATTTAGGAGACTAGCTCCATCATCCCTGAAGAGCTCTGTGGTCACCCTTCCTTGTAAGTCAGATATTACTGTGGGAACTGCTGTTACTGAGCTGGAATCTTTAAATAATTTGAGGACCATTGGATCCCAAAGTGGCAGCAGTCATGTGGTGACAGTTAATCACCATAGACAAGGTGGGCATTGCCACCAAAATGGACAGTAGACTCAAAGCAGCAATCAAAATAATCTGATTCTCAGACACTTGTGCATTAGCTAGCAGATCATAGGGTACCTAGAAGTAAAATAGATGAGGAGTGTTCTAGTTTGCTAGCTGCCAGAATGTAATATCCGAGAAACAGAATGGCTTTTTAAAAGGGGAATTTAATAAGTTGCTAGTTTACAGTTCTAAGGCTGAGAAAATGTTCAAATTAAAACAAGTCTATAGAAAAGTCCAATCTAAGGCATCCAGGTAAAGCTACCTCAAGAAGGCCAGTGAGGTTCAGGATTTCTTTCTCAAGTGGAAGGGCACATGGCGAACACAGTCAGAGTTTCTCCCTCAGCTGGAAAGGCACATGGTGAACACAGTCAGGGTTCCTCTCTCATCTGGAAGGGCACATGGCAAACACAGCATCATCTGCTAGCTTCTTTTCTTGGCTTCCGGTTTCATGAAGCTCCCCGGGAGACATTTTCCTTCTTCATCTCCAAAGGTCACTTGCTGGTGCACTCTCTGCTTCATGGTGCTGCAGCATTCTCTGCTCTCTCTGAATCTCCATTCTCCAAAATGTTTCCTCTTTTATAGGACTCCAATAAACGAATCAAGACTCACCCAAATGGGTGGAGACATGTCATCACCTAATCCATCTTAACAACCACTCTTGACTAAAACTGATTACAGTTTCAAACATACAGTAGTGAATAGAGATTATTCTACCTTTATGAAATGGGATTTTGATTAAAACATGGCTTTTCTAGGGGGCATACTTCCTTTCAAACCAGCACAAGGAGTCTAATAAATTCTTTTTTGAGCTCTATAAGCAGAAGGATTCCAGGTCAAGTGAACAGCAGTCTAACTTGAATTACCAAAACAGAGAGTCATGGCCCCTTAATCAGGTCCCAGACATGAGATGGTTTACAGATCCTGAGCCCCTTGAATGAGGGAAGGGCTGGGTGTTTGGGAAAGGACCATGTTACATTGCCCCAAATTTACACTGTTAATCTTCTTCCAAGACTTCCCCAAGGAGACCTATGTCCATATACCAGAGTGACTGTGCACTGGGAAAAAGGAAATGACCAGATATTTCAAGGATTGTTAGAAACTGGCTCAGAAGTGCCACTAATTCCAGTTGACCCAAAACATCAGTCTGGTACACCAGTCAGAATAGGGGCTAAGGAGGTCAGGTGATCAATGGAATTTTAGATCAGGTCTATTTCTTAGTGGGTTCAGTGGGTCCCCAGACACATTCTATGGTCATTTGTCAGTTCCGGAATGTGTAATTGGAGTTGATATACTCAGCAACTGGCAGAATCCCCACTTTGGTTCTCTGACTGGTGAAGTGAGGGCTATTAAAGTTGGAAGGGTCAAGAGGAAGCCACTAAAACTGCCCCCTACCTAGTAAAATAGTAAATTGGAAGCAATACCGGATTCCTGGAGGGATTGATGAGATTGGTGCTACTCTTAAGGACTGGGGGGACGCAAGGATGGTGATTCCCACCACCTCACCATTCAACTTTCCTATTTAGCCTGTGCAGAAAATAGACAGGTCTTTGAGGATGACACTGGGTTATCAAAAACTTAACTAGGTGGTGATTACAATTGCAGCTGCTATTCCAGATGTTCAATTATTCTTCGAGCAAATCAACATATCCCCTGGTACTTGGTATGCAGCTATTGATCTGGCAAATCCTTTTTTCTCAATAGATGTCAGTAAGGACACCAGAAACAATTTGCATTCAGATGGCAAGGCCAGCGCTATACCTTCAACGTCCTGCCTCAGGGTTATATCAACATTCCAGCCCTATGTCACAATCTTGTTCACAAGGACCTTGATCATTTCTCCCTCCCAAAAGACATTACAGTGATCCATTATATTGATAATATAATGTTGATTGAACCTAGTGAGCAAGAAGTAGCAGCTACTCTAGACTTATTGGTAAGGCATTTGCATGTCAGAGAATGAGAGATAAATCCAACAAAAATACAGGGAACTTACACTTCTGTGAAATTTCTAGGTATACAGTGGTGTGGGGTCTGTCGAGATATCCCTTCTAAGGTGAAGGATAAATTGTTGCATCTGGCCCCACCTGTGACCAAAATAGAGGCACAATGCCTAGTTGACCTCTTTGGATTTTGGAGACAGCATATTCCTCATTTAGGTGTAGTACTCTGGCCCATTTGTCAAGTCACCAGAAAAGCTATTAGTTTTGAATGAGGACTGAAACAAGAGGTGGCTCTGCAATAAGTCCAAGCTACTGTGTAAGCTGCTAATGCCACTTGGACCATATGATCCAACAGATCCAATGGTACTGGAAGTGTCAGTGACAAATAGAGATTATGGTGCATTTGATAGGCTCCTATAGGAAAACAACATAGACCCTTAGGATTTTGGAGTAAAGCCTTACCATCCTCTGAGGATAACTACTTTCCTTTTGATAAATACTTTTAGCCTGTTATTGGGCCTTAGGAGATAATGAATGCTTAACCAAGGGCTACAAAATTATCATGATACCTGAGTTGCTTATCATGAGGTGAGTGTTATCTGACCCACCAAACCATAAAGTTTGGTGTGCTCAGCCACACTGCATCATAAAATGGAAATGGTGTATAGGAATTAAGGCTTGAGCAGGTCCTGAAGGCACAAGTAAGTTACATGCAAAGTGGTCCAAAGGCCCATGGTTCCCACTCCTGACACATTACCTCCTCTTTTCAAGACCAAAGCTTATGGCCTCTTGGGGAGTTCCTTATAGTCAGTTGACTGAGGATGATAAAACTTGGGTCTGGTTTACACATGGATCTGTATGATATGCAGATACCACCCAAAAGTGGACAGCTGCAGCACTACAGCCCCTTTTTGGGATGTCCTTAAAAGACAACAGTGAGGGGAAATCCTCTCAGTGGGCAGAGCTGCAGCACTACAACCCCTTTCTGGGATGTCCTTTTGCTTGGAGAAGATCTGACCATTTTGCTTGGTTGTTCATTTTGCTTGGAGGAGATCTGGCCAGAGTTGTATTTCTATACTGACTCATGAGCTGTTGCTAATGGTTTGTCTGAATGATCAGGGAATTGGAAGGGGCATGATTGGAAAATTAGTGACAAAGCACTCTGGGGAAGAGGTACATGAATAGACCATTCTGAGTGGGCAAATGCATGAATATATTTATCTTTCATGTGAATTCTCACTATAGGATGGCTTCAGCATACGAAGGTTTATTCTTGTCTTTTTGTTTTGTTTCATTTTGTTTTTTGCATGGGCAGGCACCAAGAATCGAACCCAGGTCTCCTGCATGGCAGGTGAGAACTCTGCTTGCTGAGCCACTGTGGCCCACCCAACATAGGAAGGTTGGCGGATCAAGTGGATAAGATGAGCTGTTCTGTGGATATGAGTCATCCTCTTTATCCAGCCATTCCTGCTATTTCCCAGTGAGCTCATGAACAAAGTAAGTATATTGGTAGGGATGGGATTATGTATGAGTTCTTCAACATGGACTTCCACCCACCAAGGCTGACTGGGTATGGCCACTGCTGAGTGCCCTATTGGCCAGCAGCAGAGACCCACACTCAGTCCCCAAAACACCAAAACCCACACTGAGTTCTTCAAGGTGATCAGCCTGCTCCCTGTTGACAGATTGATTACATTGGACCACTTCCATCGTGTAAGGGGCAGTGATTTGTTCTAATTGGAATAGACACATACTCCAGATATGGGATTGTTTTCCCTGCATGCAATGCTTCTGCAAAAACTACTATCCATGGATTTACAGAATGCCTTATCCACCATCATGGTATTCCACATAGCTTTGCTTCTGATCAAGGAATCCACTTCACAGCAAATGAAGTGCAGGAATGGGCATATGTTCATAGAATTCTCTGGTCTTACCATGATCCCCATCATCCAGAGACAGCTAGGTTGATAGAAGAGTGGGATGGCCTTTTGAAGACCTAATTACAGCACCAAGCATGTGGAAATACCTTGCAGGGCTGGGACAATGTTTTCCAGGTGGCTGTGTATGCTCTGAATCAGTGTTCCTTGTCTGGCACTGTTTCTCCCATAGCCAGGATTCACAGGTCCAGGAATCAAGGGGTAGAAATGGGAGTGGCACCATTCACTATCACCCTTAGTGATCCACTAGGAAAATTTTTTATTCTTGTCCTTGGAACCTTAAGCTCCGCTTGTCTACAGCTCTTAGTTCCAAAAGGAGGAGTGCTCCTACCAGGAAACCAATGATTCCATTGAAATGTAAGTAAAGACTGTCACCTGGCCACTTTGGGTTTCTCATGCCACTGAATAAACAGGCGAGGAAAGGGATTATTGTACTGTCTGGGGTGATTTATCCTGACTTTCAAGGCAAATTCAGACTGTAACTACACAATGGAGGTAAAGAAGAGTTTTCCTGGAATTCAGGAGATCTCCTAAGGTGTCTCTTAGTACCACTATACCCTGTGATTAAAGTCAATGGAAAACTGCAACAACCCAACCCAAGCAGTACTACCAGTGACCCAGAAACTTCAGAAATGAAGGTCCAGGCACAGAAACATGGAGAATGAAGTGTTTGCTGAGGGTAAAGTAAGCATGGAATGAGTAGTGGAATAAGGTAGTGATAAATATGAACTATGACCACGTGACCAATTACAGAAATGAGGTGTGATGGTGTGAATATTTCCCCTGTTTTGTTATGCATATGTTTGTATTTGTACATAAGCAAATATCCTATTTTCCTCTTATCATATGACATAAGTTATTTTGTTCATGGTATAGTTTTTAACTTATCAGATATGAAGTTTAAGAGTGAATGTTACCTAAGGCCTTGCACCCTATTCTGGAGAGATTTAGTGCATTTCCAGTTGTATGCAGGGAAATTGAGTATTGTTAGGTGAATCATGTCTGTTTTTGTGCTCAAGATGATGTGTATAACTGCCAAGTTGACAAGGGTGGACTATTATAGTTAGGTTCTGGTGTCAGCTTGGCCAGGTGATGATGTCCAGTTGTTTTGTCAGGCAAGCAATGGCCTGACCATTGCTGCAAGGATATTTCCTGGGTACCTGATAAACCAGAAGGCTGGTTTGTTAAATAATCAATCAGTTGATCGCAACTGTTGTTGATTTTATCTATGATCAACTAAGTACTTGTCTCCTGCAAACAAGATAATCCAATCAATTGAAGACTCTTAAGGAAGGAGAGACTTTTTTCCGTGCTCTTCAGCCTCTCCTTTTTGGTTTATCAGTACCCATCATCGGTGTTGCCAGCTTCACAGATTGCCTATGGATTTTAACTCTTCCATTCCCATTGTTGGGTGAGACACCTTTATAAATCTCATATTTACAGATATCTCCTGCTTTTTTTCTGTTTCTCTAAAGAACCCTAGCTTATATAGCTTGCGCTCCTTAACCCAACCCTATTCCCTAGTAACCTATATTATAGATTCTGACTCTATGTGTTTGTTTACTCTAATTGTTTCAAATCACTGAGATCATACTTCTGTCCTTTTGTGTTTGGCTGATTTCACTCAACATGATGACTTCAAGGTTCATCCATGTCATCACATGTATTAGGACTTCACTCTTTTTTTACAACAGAATAACATTCCATTATATGTATATACCACAGTTTTTTTTATCCATTCATCGGTTGATGGACACTTGGCTTGCTTCCATCTTTTGACCATTGTGAATGCCACTATGAATTTAGCTGTGAAAATATCTGTTCAAGTTCCAATTTTCAATTATTTGAGGAAAATGCTTAGTAGTAGGGTTGCTGAGTGATATGGTGGCTCTATACTTAGGTTTCAGAGGAACTGTCAATGTGTCTTCAACAGCAGTTGTACCTTTTGAACTTGCCACTAGCCATGGATGAGTGTTCCTACTTCTCCACGTCCTCTCCAACACTTATTTTCTGTTTTTTTTTAATAGAAGCCATTCTAATGGGTGTGAAAAGGAATCTCATTGCAGTTTTGATTTGCATTTCCATGATGGGTAGTCATGTTGAGCATTTTTTCATGTGCTTTTTGTCCATTTGGAGAGATGTCTCCTCAAGTCTTTTGCCCATTTTTATTAATTGGGCTGTTTGTCTTTTTGTTGTTAAGTTGAAGGATTTCAATATATATTCCAGATAGTAATTCTTTCTCAGAATGAGATTTTAATATTCTCAAATAACCAACTTTTGGTTTTGTTACTACTCTCCATTTGTGTGTGTGTGTGTGTGTGTGTGTGTGTGTGTGCTCTATTTTGTTTATCGCCACTCTAATCTTCATTATTTCCTTCATTCTCACTGAGGGTTTAGTTTGGTCTTTTCCTAGTTCTTCTAGAACTAGAATTTTGAGTTTAGGTCTCTGATTTGAAATTTTTCTTCTTTTTTAATGTAAGCATTTAGAGCTATAAATTTCCCTCTCATTAATGCATTTGCTGCATACCATAAGCTTTGGATTGTTGCATTATCATTTTCATTCACCTCAAGATATTTCCTAATTTCACTTCGATTTCCTCTTTAACTCATTGTTTAAGATTAGGTTGTTTAATTTCCTCATATTTGTGTATTTTCCATTTCTCCCTCTGTTATTGATTTCTAGTTTCATTATGTTGTGGTCATTTGGGACATTGTTTGACTTCAATATTTTTGAATTATTGTGTCTTGTTTTGTTATCCAACACATGGTCTAACCTGGAGAATGAGCCATGTGAACTTGAGAAGAGTGTATGTTCTGTTTTTGTTGGATGCAGTCTTCTATATATTTCTGTTATTTTTAGTAGGTTAAAATATCATTCAAACCCTGTACTTCCTTATTGATCTTCTGGCTAGATGTTCTGTCTATTATTGACAGTGCTGTGTTCAAATTTCCTACTATTAATGTAGAACTGTCAATTTCTCCCTTCAGATCTGTCAGTATTTGCTTCACATATTTTGGGGCTTTGCTGTTAGGTGCATATATATTTATAATCCTTCTATTGAATCATCCCTTTTATCAGTAAATAATGAACATCTTTTTCCCTTGTAACTTTTCTTGACTTAAAGTCTATTAATCTAGCCAGCTCAGCTCTCTTTTGGTTACTACTTGCATGATAATTTTTTTTCCATTCTTTCACCCTTAACCTATTTTACTTTTACTTAGGTTGAGTTTCTTATAGATGGCGTATAGTTAGATCATGTTTTTTTATCCATTTTGCCAACCTCTGCATTTTTACTGTGGAGCTAAATCCATTTACATTTAAAGTCAGTACTGATAATACAGGATTTTATCTTGCCATTTTGCTATTTAGCCTTTGTAAATCATACACCTTTTATGTTCCTCACTTCCATTAAAGCCTGCATTTATATTTATTTGCTTTTTTGTTTTAAAATACTGAGTGTTTTCTCATTTCTATCTGGATGTATTTTTCATCTATTTTCTTTGCAGTTATCATAGGTTAAAATTTAACATACTTAATAAATAATAATAATATTTAGTTTGATGCCAACCTAACCTCAATAGCATGTGCATATACTTTTCTGATATCCCTCTTTTGCCATGATATTTTGTACTTGTTACCACTTATATGTTTGTACTTATATATACAAAGCCATAGATTTACCATCACTCTTTATGAATTTGAATTTTAGCACCTATAGGAAGTAAGAAGTGGAGTTATGTAACAAGTAATATAATATAATAATACTGGCATTTATAATTACCCAAATAATTACCTTTATTGCAGGTATTTATTTGTTTATACTGCTTTGAACCATTGTCTAGTGTCTGAAGAACTCCTTTTAGCATTGCCTGTAGTGCAGATCTGGTGGTCATGAACTCCCTCAGCTTTTCTTTGAGAATAGCTTAATCTCCCCCTTAGTTTTGAAAGAGAGTCTCACCTAATATAAAATTTTTGCCTGGAAGTTATTTTCCTTCAGTATTTTAAGTATTTCGACCTACTACATTTTTGTCTCCATGGTTTCTGATGATTAATCAGGACTCAATATCATTGTGATATCCTTGTAAATAACATGCTGCTTTTCTCTTGTAGCTTTCAGCATTCTCTCCTTGCCTTTCATATTTGAAAGTGTAATCAGTATATGACAGGGTGTATTTTTCTTCATGTTTATCTCATTTGGTGTTCTCTGAGCTACTTGGATGTTCATATTCACTGGCATTGGACAGTTCTCTGCCGTTATCTCTTTGAATATTCCTGCTGTTCTTTCTGCTCCTTCTGAGACTCTTATAATGCATATATTGGTGTGCTAGATGGTATCCCATAGTTTTCTTTGGCTATTTTAGCTTTGAATATTTATTTTTTCTATCTACTCCTCAGCCTGACTAATTTCAAGTGTTTTATTTTCAATTTCACTGATTCTTTCCTCTGCTAACTCCAATCTGCTCCTGAAATGCTCCTGAGCATTTTTCATTTCAGTATCTGTGGTCTTCAATTTTAGTAGTTCTGTTTTCCTCCTTTTTAAAATTTGTGTTTCTTTACTTTGATTGCTATATTGTACATTCATTGCTTTCTTGATATCCTTTGGTTATTTCTCTTCATCTTCTTGAGCATTTTTAAGGTAATTTTTAAAAGGTTTTTATATGTCTACATTCTCATCTTCTTCTTTGTTGTCTTCTTTATTTTTATACTCTTCCTTGGGCTTTGTCATTATTTTCTCTTTCTTTGTTTGTCTTATACTCTTTTATTGGACAGTGTACATTTTACTATTTTAAAATGTTAGATCTAGGATTTATTTCCTGCAATGTCCGCTCCTCAGTTTTGTAACCAGCTGGTTACAAGTCCAAAATTTTATTGAACCTAAGACCTATCAGAAGTTTGTCCAAGAAGAATGCAGTGTGCAGTGCTTTCTCTGTCTTTCTGGTCCTGTGTCTTGTCCTGTGCTTTTGCTTGTTACTTGTTCTGGAATTCCTCTGTTCACAAGAGTTTGGCTTTCCCCTGATTCCCAGGAAACAGATCTCCCTATCCCATGTGTTTGAAGCTGTCAGGCCTTTGTTCCAGTCCGTGCACTTCTATAGTTTTTTCCACTCATTTTGTTGTCTCAAACTGCTTGGAGGGCAAATTGTGGGAGGAAGGTCACCCTGGAGAGGATTTTCTGGAATCAGTTTTGTCCAGTCAAAACAGGAGAGGCACCCAGCATCTCCAAGTGTCTTGATGAGAGGATCACCAAGGGTGCCAAAGGCTTCTTTGATGGATCCTCAAACCTGAGCTTTCCTGACCTGCCCAGAAAATGCAGCCATGCATAAGAGTGTGCTGTTTAGCTTTCATATATTTGTGAATTTTCTGGTTCTACATCTGTTATTAATTTCCAGCTTCATTTCAATATGATAAAAGAGAGTGTTTTGTATAAATACCAACGTTTTAAATACATTGAGACTTCTTTAGTGACCCAAATATGGTTGGGTCACATGTTGGATCATGGAAGATGATCCATGAGCACTTGAGAAGAATGTATGCCCTGCTGTTTTGGGGTGAAATGTTCTGTAAATCTATGTTGGCTCTAGTTTATTTATCATATTAGTCAAGTTCTTTATTTCCTTATTTATCCTGTCTAGATGTTCTGTCTCTTGATGAGTTTTGCCAATGTTTGCCTCATATATTGAGACACCCTGAATAGTTGAAAGATATTTATAATTGTTATTTCTTATTGGTGAATTACCCCGTTCATTATTATATAGTGACGTTCTTTGCATCTTGTAACAGTTTGCATTTAAAGTCCATTTTTTCTGATATTAATATAGCTATCCCAACTTTTTTTTTGTTATAGTTTTTCCCTGGAATATGTTTTTCCAACTGTAATAGTTAAGTTCAAATATCTACTTGGCCAGGTAATGGTGCCCAGTTCTGTTGCTGTGGACTGAAAGCATCAACATGTGAAATTCACCAATGGCTGATTACATCTGTGGTCAGCTAAGGGGAGTGCCTTCTGCAATGTGTGACATTTAATTTAATTAGCTGGTGTCTTAAAAGAGAGAAGATGCAGAAGAGACGCAGAAAGGAAAAGCCCTGGGGAAAGCCATTTGAATTCAGAAACTGGGAAAGAAACCCAACAGACATTGCTGAGTGACTTACCATATGACAGAAATCCAGAGGAAAGCCAATTGCCTTTCTTCTGAAGAACTGTAAACTTGTAATTAAAATAAATCCTTTATAAAAGCCTGTTCATTTCTGGTGTATTGCATTATGGCAGCCTCAGCAAACTAAAACAGATTTTGGTACCAGAGGAGTGGGGTGCTGCTGAACGCAAATACCAAACATGTTGCAATGGCATTTTGAATGTATAAGGGGAGAATTCTAGAAGAATTGTGAGGAGCTTGTTAGAGATAGCCCAAATTGCTTTAAAGAAACTGTTTGCAGTAATATGGATGCTAAAGATACTTCCATTACAGATTGGAAGGAGGGTGACCCTGTTTTGAAGGGATAGAAATTCTGGCAAGATTGTGTCCTAGTGTTTGATGGAGGAGTAATTTGAAAATGGTGGTCTGGGATGCATGGCTGGGGAGATTTCCAAACTGGGTGTGGAAGGTTTCTACTTGGGCTTATAGTAAAGTTCAACAAGAGAGTAATAAGCTAAGAACTGAACTTTTGGGTGGAAAAAAACCAGAAATTCATGGTCTGGAAAATTCTAGCCTTCCAGAAATTGAGACATGAGTATAATACACCACGTTAGGATTTAACCAAACATGGAACCAGTCAGTTGTTACAAGACAAGCCAGGATTAGAGATGAAGTTACCCAGAAAGGATTCGTAGAAGGTCTTATTGTATGATGGATATGATCTCAGTATACTGAATAGAAAACCAACAAGAGTGTTGTAGGATCTGCATAAATGGAACCACTGCCAGTCTAGATCAGAAGGGACAGAAAATGGACATATAGAAAGAAGAATAACCTCAGAGACAGAACCGTGGAATCTAAGGTATGAAGCCAAGAAACTTTGGGCCAAGAGAGTGGATCCACCTGTGCATGTGGAGGGAGGGAGTTTGCCTTGAAGGCAGAGGGTGGGCCGTCTGCCTCAATGTTCTGGAAGAGTTCTGGTGCCTCAGGCTTGGAGATGGTGGAACACATTCCTCAGGGATTGGGGGAAGCATGGATGCCAACCAATTGTTCTGGAGGTGGCAGAGAATCCGGGTGCCACCCAGATGCTTGAAGAGGGTGAGTCTGAGATAAAGGTGGTCTCTCCAATTTCCCCCAATATTGCAACCTTCATCTCAGTGTTTGGAGAGAAGAGAGCCACTGCATAGGACCTTGGAAAGGTGGGACTGCCATTTTCTAAAGCCCATAGAGTGGTGACTCAAACTCTGAAATCTAATGGAGTTTGCCCTCCACGTTTTTGTACATTGGAAGCAAATAACCTGCCCTGAGTTCATAGGTACAGAGTCAGAGAACTTTGACTTAAGACAGACCATGACTCTGACTGACTTTGATGAGATTTTGTACTCTTTCTGAGTTGGTATTGTACTTGTATTATTATTAAAATGATTTAAGGCTTTTGTGATATTGTTATAAAATGAACATATTTTGCATATTGAAAGATTTAGTGAACTGTATGCAGGAAAGATGAGCATGTTAGGAAACAAAAGTCTGTTTTGTTCTCTATTTAGAGATTAAGTTTGGTTTAAGGTGATGAGTTGCCAAATTGACAAGGGATGGACTCTGTATTAGTTAGATTCAGGTTTCTACTTGGTCAGGTGATGTTACCCAATTCTGTTGATGTGAACTTAAAGCATCATCTTGTGATGCTTAAAGCATCAGCATGTGAAATTCATCTCTGGCTGATAACATCTGTGGTTCACAATGAGTGACATTTAATTTAATTAGCTGAAAGCTAAAAAAGAGAAGTCAGATGAGAACTCAGGAGCTCAGACTCAGATCTTTGGTGATGCAGAATGGACACACTCTGTAGAAAGCTGTTTGAGCCCAAAAGCCAGAAGAGAAGCCCAGCAGATATCACAATGTGCCTTCCCATGTGACAGAGAAAGCAAGAAGAAAGACAGGCACCTTTCCTCTGAAGAACTGAAGAAAGGAAACTCAGTTGTAACTAAGTAAATCCCATTTATAAAAGCCAGTCCTTTTCTGATGCATTCATTCCAACAGCCATAGCAAACTAAAACACCAACCTTTAACTTTCAATGTCTTTGTGTCCTTGGGTCTAAGATGAGTCACTAGTAGACAACATATGGATGGATCATACTTTTTTATCCATTCTGCTGTTGTGTCTTTTCATTGTAAAGTTTAATCCTTAAACATTCCATGTTATTACTGTAAAGGCAACAGCTACTTCAGCCATTTTTGTTTTGTTTTTATATATGATAAATATCATCTTATTTTTGTCTCTTTTCACACTTTGGATTACCTTTACCAAAGATCTTCATTTCTTTTTTTTTATAATATCTTTTTTTTTTAAATTTGCATATGGGCAGGAGGCACCAGGGATCGAACTCAAGACCTCCAGCACGGCAGGTCAGAGCTCTGCCTGCTGAGCCACAGCAGCCGCCCAGATCTTCATTTCTTAACTAATACTCCAAGCCACTCTCTCCTATCTTTTCCTCTCAACCTACAAAATTCCTTTTAGTAATTCTTGTAAGGCAGATCTGTTGTTGAAAATATCACTAAGTTTTCATTTATCTGTGAATATTTTAAACTCTCCTTCATTTAAAAAATATTTTTGTTGAGAAATTTTCACACACATACAGTCCAACCATATTATACAATAAATTGCTAAGAATATCATTGCATATCTGTGTAGTCATCACCAGGGTCATTCTTAGAACATCTGAATCATTCTGTAAAGCTGAATGAAAAGAAAAGGGTGCAAGGGTAGTTCAGTGGTAGAATTCTTGCCTGCTGTGCAGGAGACTCGGGTTCGATTCCCAGCCCATGCACTTCCCAAACATACAAGCAAACAAATGAAAAACCAAAGCAAACAAAAATTCAACAAAGGGTGCTGCAGTAAGGGAACAAACTCAGATAGAAAAAGAATGAAATGTGATCCCCACCACACAGCCTACCATAAATAAATAAATAAATAGTTAGCTAGCTAGCTAGGTAGATAAATGTAAAGAAAAACTCATACATTCCATACCTTTTATCCCTCCTTCTCTTTGACCACCAGAATTTCAGTTTAACCATTTTTTTACCTTTACCCCCCCCCCATTATTTATTAATTTTTATCCTATTTTTTTTTTACTCCATCTGTCCATACCCTGGATAGAAGGAGCATCAGACAGAAGGTTTTTATAATCACATGGTCAGATTGTAAAAGCTATATAATTATTCAGGTATCTTCAAGAATCAACGCTATTAGAACACAATTCACCAGTTTCAGGTACTTCCCTCTAGAAACACCAATACACCATAAACTAAAATGGGATATCTATATAATGCGTAAGAATAACCTCCAGAATAACGTCTAGACTCCATTTGAAATCTCAGCCACTGAAATTTTCTCTTCTCTCATTTCTCTCTTCCCACTTTGGGTCATGAAGGTTTTCTCAATCCCATGGTGCATGGTCTCAGCTCATCCCCAGGACTCAGGTCCCACATTCCCAAGGAGATTTAAGCCCCTGGGAGTCATATCCCATGTAAGTGTGAAGACAGTGAGCTCATGTGCTGAGTTGGCTTAGGGAGAGAGGCCACATCTGAGGAAGAGGTTCTCAGGGGAGGTACTTCAGCATAATTATCAGTAGACTCAGCCTCTCCTTTGCAAGAATAAGCTTCATAGGGGTGAGCCCCAAGATTGAGGGCTCAGCCTATTAATTAGTTGTTCCCATTGCTTGCAAGAATATTAGGAATTCCCCATATGGGGAAGCTTAATGTTTCCTCCTCTCTCCCAGTACCCCAAAAGGACTTTGGAAACAGTTTTTTATTCTTTGCCCAAATTACTCTAGGATATTTTGGAGCATCACACCAACTTGTAAAAGCCAACATCTCATGCCTTATTCAAGATTTCATTTAATTATTGTGTTCAAGTAAATGGACCATATGAGTTAAATTAGATAATGGCTATACAAAATATAAGTTTTGCCCGAAGTAAACCTCTCTCCCCTTGGTTTTGCACAGAAATTGAAATTTGAAAATTTGGGCCATATCATCCTTTACCCATATTCTGATTTACCTGAGTCCTATTCAGATCAGCTTCATTCATATCTCTAGTTGAAGTCTGATCACTTTTTTAGCAGTTGCCGAATGGGGTAATGCTGACATTCATAGCTTCAGTAATCTAACTCTGCGTGTCATGTTTCACATAAATACCTAAAGTTTCAGTGAACAACCAAGTTATATACAAATAGCTCACTGACTCAGAATTTAGAAAAAACAGTAACAACTCCTAAATATATGTGACTATGCAAGAGCTTACAATTTAGGAATTTTACAATGGGCCCCAACCTGATAACCCATGCTCTCAACTTCAATTCTCTGAGTTTCTATATTATAGTTAGTTTATATATTATAGTCTCCATAAGTGAGACATGAGAATATTTGTCTTTTTGTTTCTGGCTTTCATTCAACATATTGTCTTTAATGTTCATTCACCTAGTTGAATGCCTCACAACTTCGTTATTAGATGCACCTGCTCAGTACTCTTTTGCATGTAAACACCACAGTTCCCCCTTCCTTCCCTCATTTGCTGTACACTTAGGAAACCCCCATCCATTATGAATTGGGGACACTACCACCATAAATATCAGTGTACAAATGTCCACTCCTGTCGCCACTCTTAGTTCCTCCGAATATGTACCCAGCAATGGGGCTGCAAGATTATATGGTAACCCCACCCTTAGCCTCCTGTGGAACTACCGCATTGCCCTCCAGAGGTGCTACACCTCTCAGCTTCCCTAACAACAAAGAATAGGTACATTTCTTTTTCACATTTTTTCTAGCACTTGTTTCTCTCTGTTCATTTTTAAACAATTTTATTTGCACATCATACAATCCAACCTACGTAGATAAACCTGCCTTCGCCACCATAATCTATATGAAGGCATTTCCTTTTCTATCACAAAGACTCCCATACCTCTCCCCCATAAACCTGACTTGTTAACATATAGTTTTGGCATAATGCCTTTGTTACATTCAGTAGAAGCATACTACAATGTTACTGTTTACTATAGATCCTAGCTTGCATTGATTGTAATTTTTTCTGTGTAATGTATAGCATCCCATTGTAACACTTGCAATGTTGACATTCATTTTTTCTCCCTCATACAAAAACGTTCTTATGACTGTACATTTAATCACCATTATTGGCCATGCTAGGTTTTTCAAAGTTTTACAGTCAAGTCTGTATCTTCTATCATTACTTCTGCTGTCATACATGCCCCTAACCATCTGCTTTCAACCACACTCACACTCATCTTTCTCCAGTGTACATACAATATTGTGCTGCCATGAAAGAGTATTGTACTATCCATTTCTGAATCCAATGTTAAATCCTATTGAACATTTTGCACTCCTTCAGCATCAAATGCCTGATCTCTACCTTCTTTCTATATCTTGATATCCTGTGTTCACAATTTTAACTCTCAAAGTTCACTTATTAATGGTAGTTCATATTTGTGAGACCACCAGAGTACATGTCCTTTTTTCTGGCTAATTTCACTCAGCATAATGTACATAAGGTTCATCTACATTGTTACATGACTCGTATCTTTATTATGTCATACACCTGTGTAATATTCCATCATATATATATACCATAGGTTGTTTAGCCACTCATCTCTTGATCGACATTTGGGCTGTTTCCATCTCTTAGCAAGTGTAAATAATGCTGTAAAAAAACATCGGTGTGCAAGTCTCCATTTGTGTCCTTGCCTTCACTTTCTCTAAATGTGTAACTGGCAATGGGGTTGCTAGATTTTATGGCAAATCTATACTTAGCTTCCTGAGGTACTAACAAACTGACTTCCAGAGGGATTGCATCCTATTTACATTCCCACCATCAATGGATAAGTGTGTCTCTTTTTCCACATCCTCTCCAGGACTTGTCATTTTCTATTTTTCTGAAAATAGTCATTCTAGTGGGTGTGAAGTGATATATCTCATTGTGGTTTTCATTTGCATTTCTCAAATAACCAGAGAAGCCAAGAATCTTTTCATGTGCCTTTTAGCTATTTGTGTTTCTTCTGAAAAATGTCTGCTCATGTCTTTTGCCCATTTTTTGTCTTGAATTAAAAACTTGTATTAATTATTTTGTGAAATACAGCATTGATTTTGATCTACAATTACTTTTTAAGATAACAAACAATTAGTCAATTGAAAAAAAGTTGTGACCTTGAGCTATGAAATGTTACATTAACCCATGTCTCTGGTATGGCAGGCAAGAATCTTGCCACTGAGCCACCTTTGCACCACCCACAAAATTACACTTTCAACTCACTGACTGACTGAAACATCGCTGTAATCACTATAAGGTGACAATCATTGTTGGCCTTCAGCAATGAATGAATACAGCTTTATTGTGATTTCTCCAGAAATGCTTTGAGCACCTAATACATGGCTATTACACGGTCTCAAATTCAGAGTCATTCCCATCATAGGGATCTTAATAATAAGTTGTTTCTGTGGAATATAGCTCCAGAGTTCAACTGTTGCTTTGCAGTTTTTTTTTTAAACTTTTTTTATTATAACATATATGCAAAGCAAAGAAATAAAACAGCGGTACCTTTCAAAGCACTCTTTAACAAGAGTTTGTCATGGACTACCATACAATTCTTTCAGATTTTTCCTTCTAGCTGCTCCAGAATATAGAAGGCAGAGGACTTAAATATTCTTTTTATCACTGCAATTGATTTTTTCTTTCTTTTTTCTGAAAAATAACATATATACCAAAAAAAGCAATAAATTTCACAGCACAGCACAATTAGTTGTAGAACATATTTTGAAGTTTGACATGGGTTACAATTCCACAATTTTATGTGTTAACTTATAGGTGCTCTAAGATACTGGAGACTAAAAGAGATATCAATTTAATGATTCAGCAATCATATTCATTTGTTGAATCCTATCTTCTCTGCATAACTCAACTTCACCTTTGATCTATCTATCAGTCTCTTCAGGGGTGTTTGGGCTATGGCCTTTCTAACTTTTTCATTTTGGAAGAGTCTGCCACTAACATGGGGTAGGGGGATGGAACCATCTGATGTTCCGGAGAGGCTAGGCCATCTAGGTTTCAAGACTTATCTGGAGGTTTTAGGTTTCTGGAAAGTCACATTCGTGCATGGAATCCTTGTGGAATCTTACATATTGCCCTAGGTGTTCTTTAGGATTGGCTGGAATGGTCCTGGTTGGGGTTTGGCAGGTATGATAGGTAACAAGGTCTAACTGAAGTTTGCATAAGAGCAATCTTTACAGTAGCTTCTCAACTCTATTTGAACTCTGTCACTGATACTTTATTAGTTACACTTCTTTTACCTGTTTTGGTCAGGATGGAATTGTTGATTACACGACACCAGGGCTGGATTCATCCCTGGGAGTCATCCCCCATGTTGCCAGGGAGACTTTCACCCCTGGATGTCATGCCCCACGTAGAGGGGAAGGCAATGATTTCACCTTCAGAGTTGCACTTAAAGAGTATGAAGCCACATCTGAGCAACAAAAGGTCCTCCAGAAGTAACTCTTAGGTATATCTATAGGTAGACTAAGCTTCTCCACTACATACATAAGCTTCACGAGAATAAGCCTCAAGATCAAGGCCATGGCCTATTGATTTGGGTGTCCCTAAAGTTTGACACAGTATCAGGGGATTTCTGATGGTAAGTTTAATAGTTCATATTTTTTCTTCATCCCTCAAGGAACTTTGTCAATACTTTTTGATTATCTGCATAATATATTCTAAGATGTATATAGGCATTACATTAAGCCATACAGGATTAAAGGACCTCTTTCTTATTCTGGGCTCCCACTGTTTCAATTGTTCAAATGAGCTATACAGAAAAGTTGAGTTAGATCATGTGCTACAGAAAATTTCAGTTCCAGAACAAATAAACCTTTCTTCCTTTGGTCTCAAATAATATGTGTGGTTCTAAAATATAGACATTGTCTGCCTTTACTCCTGTGTACTGAATTACTTTAACCCCAAACTGATCAGCTTCATTATTATTTCTAAATATCAGGATATATATATTTATCACCCTCTCAAAATCCAGAAGTAATAATTACCACTCAGGACTAAATGTGTCTGCTCTAAAAGCTTACAATCTAAGCCCCTGTTTTCTTGTAAGCATTTCCTAAAGAAAACCTTACCATTGTGATTCTTTTGTTTCTGGCTTATTTTGCCTCACCAAATGTCCCACACATTCATTCACATCATTGCTTGCCTCATGACTTCTTTCCTTTTTTGTAACAGCGCAGCATTCTTTCATAACTTAACGCTCAGCAATCTACTTCTCTGTCAGTGCATCCTTCAGCCATCTGCATTCATCAGGGATTATGTATCGTGTCCAAAGTCCACAGTCCATCACCACACTCAAATTTTGATAATTTCATTTTTCCCAAAAGAAAGAAAACCAATAAACATACCCTTGCAAAATATGAAATCTAAACCTCCTCTTAGCTCTTGTACCTCCCTCCACTATTTACCTGGCTGTTGCTGTGGTAGTGCTGATGTTTTCCTTTTAAACATAGTCCATAGCATACAATAGCAGTTTTCCCCCTGTATCCTGGACTTAAATACCCTTTGTACACAAATCATACTTTTGAAGTAGTTTTGTAAGAATTAATTTATATTTCTAGTGTTAAATCAGTGGGATACATATGTCTATACAACCCCTTTCAATCATGTTTATCTTCCATATGGTAATGTTACTTATAGTCCCCCTAGAGAACCACCTTCACTTCTGTCTACTCCCTTACATTGGAGTTCAACCTCATTAGCTAACCATTAACCCATCTCTAGCTTCTACATATCTTGAAGTCCCCTATATTCTGTATTATGAACCTCTGATTCTACCTTTACCATGATCATAAAAGTGGTATCATACAATATCTGTCCTATTGTGTCTGGCTTGTTTCACTCAGCATTATGTACTCAATACTCATCCATCTTGTCATGTGCTTCAGAATGTCATTTCATCTTACTGCTGTATGATATTCCATAGTGTGTATATATCACATTTTGCAAATGCTGTCATCTGTTGATGGGCATTTGCTTTGTTTCCATCTTCTGGCAATTGTGAATAATTCTGCTATGAACATCAGTGTGGAAATGTCTGTTTGTGTCAATGCTTTCTGCTCTTCTGGGTATATACCAAGTAGTGTTAATGCTCAGTCATAGTGCAAATCAATGTTAGTTTACTAAGGAACTGCAAAACAGTCTTCCAAAGTGGCTGCACCATTGTGCATTCCCACCAGCAGTTTATAAGTGTCCCAATTTCTCCACATCCTCACCAACATTTATATTTTGCTGTTTATTTAATAGCAGCCATCCTTATAGGTGTGAGGTGGAATCTCTTTGTAGTCTTGATCTGCATTTACTTTATAGCCAGTGAAAATTAACATCTTTTCATTTGCTTTTGTGCCATCTGCATTTTCTCTTCAGAAAAGTGCCTATTCATATTTTTGGCCCATATTATAATTGGGTTGTTTGTTCTTTTGTTGTTGAGTTGCATAATTTCTTTGTGTATGCAGGATATCAAGTCTTTGTCCCTTACGTGATTTCCAAGTTGGCTGCCTTTTCACTTTTTTGACAAGGTCTTTTGAGGTGCAGAAGCACTTGATTTTGAGGAGTTCCCATTAATCTATTTTTTCTTTTGCTGCTTGTGCTTTGGGTGCAAAGTTTAAGAAGTTACCTCCTATTAGTACCTCTTGAAGATGTTTCTTTATAGTTTCTTCTAGAAGATTTATGGTGCTAGTTCTAATATTTGGGTGATTGTTCCACTATGAGTTAATTTTTGTATAGGGTGTAAGACAGGGGTCTTTTTTCGTTCTTTTTGCTATTGATATCCAGTTCTTCCATGCCCATTTATTGAAAAGATTACTTTGTCCCAGTTCAGAGGATTTGGGTGGCTTATCAAAAATCCATTGACCATAGATTTGGTGGTCTATTTCTGCAATCTCAATTCAATTCTATTTGTCAGTGCTACTGTCTTTGTGCCAGTACCATGCTGTTTTGACTACTGTGGCTTTATAATAGGTTTTAATGTCAGGGAGTGTTAATCCTCCCACATGGTTCTTTTTGTGGATGCTTTCAGCTATTTGGGGTCTCTTTCCCTTCCAGATGAATTTGGTAACTAAATTTTCCAAGTCTTCAAAGTAGGTTGTTGGAATTTTGACTGGTACTGTGTTGAATCTGTAGATCAATTTGGGTAGAATTGACATCTCAACTATAATTAGCCTTCCTATCCATGAGCAGGGAATATCTTCCCACCTATGTAGAACTTTGATTTTTTTTAGCAATGTTATGCAGTTTTCTGTGTACAAGTCCTTTATGTCCCTGGTTAAGATCATTCCTAAGTATTTGATTCTTTTAGTTGCTATTTTTAATGGAATTTTTCCTTAACTGACCCCTCAGATCATTGCTTGTGAATATAATTTTACTGATTTTTGCATATGAATTTTATATCCTGCCACCTTACTGAATACGTTTATTAGCTCAAGTAACTTTGTGGTAGATTTCTCAGGTTCTTCCAAGTATGGTATTATATCATCTGCAAAAAATGAAAGTTTTACTTCTTCCTTTCCAATTTAGTTGTCTTTTATTTCTTTGTCCTGCCTGATTGCTCTAGCTAGAACTCCTAGCACAATGTGGAATAATAGTGGTGACAATGGCATCCTTGTCTCATTCCCGATCTTAGGGGGAATGCTTTCAATCTCTCTCTGTTGAGTACAATGCTGGCTCTCAGATTTTCATATATTCCCTTTATCATATTGATGTAGTTAATTTTGATTCCTATCTTTTGGTGCACTTCTATCGAAAAGAATGTTGAATTTTGTCTAATGCCTTTTTAGCATCAATCAAGATGATCATGTGATTTTTCTCATAAATTTGTTAATGTGCTGTATTACATTAATTGATTTTCTTGTGTTGAACCATCGTTGCATTCCTGGAATTAATCCCACTTGGTCATGGTTTACAGTTCTTTTAATATGTTGTGGATTCGATTTGCTAATATTTTGTTGAGAAGTTTTGCATCTATCTTCATTAGGGAGATTGGCCTGTAGTTTTCCTTTCTTATAGCAACTTTACTTGGTTTTGGTATTAAAGTGATATTAACTTCATAAAATGAGTTAGGTAGAGTTCCTTTGTCCTCAATTTTTTGGAAAAGTTTGAAAAGTTTTCAAAGATTTGGAAAGTTTGAAAGGATTTGTATTATTTCTTTTGGGAGTGTTTGATAAAATTCCTCTGTGAAGCCATCTGGCCCTGGGCTTTTCTTTGTAGGAAAATTTTTTTTATGAGATCTTCTATTTCTTCCTGAGTCAGTGTAGCTTGTTTAAGTTTTCCAGGAATTTGTCCATTTCATCTAAGTTGTCCAGTTTGTTGGCATATAGTTGTTCATAGAATCCTCTTATGATTTATTTTGTTTCTTCCAGGTCTGTGGTAGCACACTCCTTCTCATTTCTGATTTTGTTTATTTGCATTCTCTCTCTTTTATTATTTGTCAGTCTTGCTAATGGCCCCCAAATTTTGTTGATTTTCTCAAAGAAACAAATTTGGTTTTATTGATTCTTTCTATTTTGCTTTTGTTCTCCCTTTCATTTAACTCTGCTTTAAGCTTGCCCATTTTTTAATTGGGTTGTTTTTGTTGTTGTTGTTGAGTTGCAAAATCTCTTTGGATATTCTGGATATTAAACACTTATCTGGTCTGTGGTTTTGAAATATTGTGCCCCCACTGCATAGGCTGCCTTTTTTACTTTCCTGATAGGCTTCTTTGAGGCACAAAAGTGTTTAGTTATGAGGTGATCTCATTTATCTTTCTCTTTGTTCATTGCTTGTGTTTTGGGTGTGAGGTCCCAGAAATCATGTCCTATCAAAAGATTTATAAAATATTTCTCTACATTTTCTTTTAGAAGTTTTATGGTCTGAAATCTAATGCTTTTGTCTTTGGTCCATTTTTGAGTTAATTTTTGTAGGGGTGTGAGATATAGATCTTCTTTCCTTCCTTTAAAATGGATATCCATTTCTCCAAACATCATATGTTGAATAGGCTGCTATGTCCCAGTTGGGTTGGCTTAACTGCTTTGTCAAAGATCAATTGTGCATAGATGAGTGAGTCTATTTCTGAACACTCTATTATTTTCCATTGGTCAGTATATCTGTCTTTATGCTAGTATCATGTTGTTTTGACAACTATAGCTTTATAACATGCTTTAAAGTCAGGTAGTGTGAGACCTCTCACTTCATTTCTTTTTCTCAAGATGTTTTTAGCTATTTTGGGCACCCTCCACTTCCAAATAAATTTGGTTATTGTTTTTCTATTTCTGCAAAGTAAGTTGTTTGTATTTTAATTGGTATTGCATTGTATCTATAAATCAATTTGGGAATAATTGACATCTTAACCATATGGAGTCTTCCAATCCATGAACACTGTATGCACTTCCATTTATTTAGGTCTCACATGATTTCTTTTAGCAATTTCTTTTAGTTCTCTATGTATAGGTCTTTTGCATCCTTAGATGAATTTATTCCCAAATATGTTCTTTTGGTTGCCATTGTAAAAGGAATTTTTTTCTTGTTTTCCTCCTTGGATTGTCCATTACTAGTCTATAGAAATGCTACTGATTTGTGAGAGTTGTTCTTGTAACCTGCCACTTTGCTGTACTCATCTATTGGCTCTCATAACTTTTCTGCAGTTTTGTTTTCAGAATTTTTGACATATAGTATCACATCATCTGCAAAAAAATGAGAGTTTTACTACCTCCTTTCCAATTTGGATGCCTTTATTTATTTTTCTGGTCTAATTCCTCTGTGTAGAACTTCCAGCACAATATTGAATAACAATGGAGACTGACAGTGGGCATTCTCATCTTGTTCCTGATCTTAGAAGAAAAGTTTTCAGTCTTTCCCCATGGAGGATGGTGTTAGCTGTGGGATTTTCATGTATTCCATTTTTCAAGTTGAGGAATTTTTCTTCTATTTCAATCCTTTGAAAAGTTTTCATCAAGAAAGGATGTTAAATTTTGTCAAATTCCTTTTCTACATCAATCAAGATGAGCATGTGGGATCACTACTTTGACTTATTGATATGGTGCATTACATTAATTGACATTCTTGCCTTGAGCCAGCCTTGCATATCTGGAATAAATCCAACTTCGTCATGCTGTATAATTCTTTTTAATGTGCTGCTTGATTCAATTTGCAAGTATTTTGTTGAAGATTTTTGCATCTATACTCATTAAAGAGATTGATCTGTAATTTTCTTTTCTTGTAGTACCTTTGTCTGGATTTATTATTAGAGTGATGTTAGTGTCATAGGATGAGTTAAGTAGCTTACCATCCTCTTCAATTTTTCTGAAGCATTTGAGCAGGATTGGTACTAATTCTTTCTTGAATGGTTGGTAGAATTCACATGTGAAGCTATCTAGTCCAGGACATTTCTTTCTTTAGAACTTCTTGATGAGTGATTCAATCTCTTTGCCTGTGATTGGTTTGTTGAGGTCATCTATTTCTTCTTTTAAAATATCTTTATTGAGAAATCTTCACACACTTACAGTCCATACATGGTGTACAATCAATGGCTTGCAATATCATCCCATACTTGCACATTCATCACCGTAATCATTTTTACAACACTTGCATTACTACAGATTATTATTTATTTATTTTTGTCCATATTTTTTTTACTCATCTGTCCATACCCTAGGTAAAAGAAGCATCAGACACAAGGTTTTCACAATCACACTGGCGCATTGTAAAAGCCATATCATTATGCAATCATCTTCGAGAAACATGGTTACTGGAACACAGCTCTACAGTTTCAGGTACTTTCCTCTAGCCATTCTAATACACTATGAACTAAATAGGTGACATTTGTATAATGCCTAAGAATAACCTCCAGGATAACCTCTTGAATCTGTTTGAAATCTCTTAGTCACTGACACTTTATTTTGATTCATTTCTCTCTTCCCCATTTTGGTTAAGAAGGTTTTCTCAATCCCTTCATGCTGAGTCCCAGCTCATCCCAGTATTTCTGTCCCACATTGCCAGGGAGGTTTACGCCCTTGGGAGTCATTGTCCCACATATAGAAGGGAGGGCAGTAAGTTCACTTGCCATGTCGGCTTAGAGAGAGGCCACATCTGAATAAAAAAAGGGGTTTTCTGGGGGTGACTCTTAGGTATAATTTTAAATAGACATAGCCTATACTTTCCAGGGATCAGTTTCATAAAGGCAAACTCCAAATTCGAGGGCTTGGATTATTGATTTGCTTGTTCCCACTGCTTATGAGAATATCAGGAATTCTCCAAATGGGGAATTCGAATTTTTCCCACTTTCTCCCCATTCCAGCAAGGGAACTTTGCAAATACTTCTTTATTCGCTGTTCAGATCATTCTGGGATTTATCAAGGCATCACACTAACCTGGACAAATCAACAGAATCTCATGCTGTATGTAAGAGTCCATATACTTATGGTGCTCAATTAAACTGACCATAAAAGTTAAATTAGGAAATACACTAGTCAACATATAGATTTTGCACCAAATAAACATTTATTTCTCTAATCTCACACAGAAGCTGAAGTTTTAAAACATGAATGGCCATCTGTTTTCAACACCCTGCAATACTGACATTCCTTTGTTCATCCTGATGAAAAAACATTTTTTAGATTTATACATTTAGTCATTATCATTGTACAATCTAGGCACTCAAATTATATGCCATCTCAGTCTTTTTTGTCTGTCTTTCCTTCTCCGTCTATCATTCTCACATTCAGCTTCATACCGTGTACTTATATTGTTATGCTACAATCAGGTAGTATTGTGCTATCCATTTCTGAATTTTTAATATCAGTTTTTTTGCACAATCTGTGCACCTTGAGCACCAATTATCCCATCTCTACCTTATTTTTATCTCCTGATAACTTGGGTTCTTAACTGAAATTCTCCAGGTTCACTCATTCATTTTAGTTCATATCAGTGAGACCATAAAGTATTTATCCTTTTGTTTCTGGCTAATGTCACTCAGCATACCATCTTCAAGATCCATCCATGTTATTACATGCTTCATGACTTTATTCCATCTTAGAGCTGTGTAATATTCCATCATATGTATATATCACAGCTTGTTTAGCCACTAATTCGTGAATGGACATTTGGGCTGTCTCCATCTCTTGGTAATTGTAAATAATGCTGCTATAAACATAAGTGGGCAAATGTCCATTTGTGCCTTTGCCCTGATGTCCTTGGAATAGATACCTAGCAATGGTATTTCTGGATCATATTGCAATTCTATACTTAGCTTTATGAGGAACAGGCATACTGCTTTCCACAGCGCTTGTGCCATTTTACATTCCTACCAACACTGGATATGTGTGCCTGCCTCTTTCTCCACATCCTCTCCAGAACTTATAATTTCCTGGTTTTTTTTTTTGATACTGGCTAGTCTGGTGGGTGTGAGATGATATCTCATTGTAGTTTTGATTATCATTTCCTTAATAGCCAGTGAAGTTGAGCATCTTTTTCATGTGCCTCTTAGCCACTTGTACTTCCTCTTCTGAGAAATGTCTGTTCATGTCTTTTGCCCATTTTTAAATTGGGTTGTTTGTCTTTTTGTCGTTGAGTTGAAGAATCACTTTATATATTCAGGATACTAATCCCTTATTTGATATTGGTTTCCAAATACTGTCTCTCATTGCATAGGCTGCCTTTTTAATTTCTTAACAAAGTTCTTTGATGCACAAAACTGTTTAATTTTTAGGATTCCCATTTATCTATTTCTTTTTTTAATGCTCTTGCTTTGGATGTAAGATCTAGGAAACCACCTCCAATTACAAGTTTTATAAGATATTTCCCTACACTTTCTTCTAAAAGTTCTATCATCTTATCTCTAATGTTTCAGCCTTTGATTCATGTTGAGTTAATTTTTATATAAGGTGTGAGATATATATCCTTTTTCATTGTTTTGCATATGGCTATCCAGTTCTCTAGGCCCATTTATTGAAGAAACTGCTCTGTCTCAGGTGAGTTGGCTTGACTGCCATATCAAAGATCAATTGTCCATAGATGAGAGGGTACATATTTGAACACTTTATTCGATTTCATTGCTCAATATATCTATCTTTATCCCAGTACCATGCTGTTTTGATGACTGCAGCTTCATAATATACCTTAAAGTCAGGTAATGTGAGACCTTCCACTTTATTTTTCTTTCAGAAGATATTTTTAGCTATTCGAGGAACCCTGCCCTTCCAAATAAATTTGATTATTAATTTTTTCTATTTCTGCAAAGTAAGTTTCCTTTGAATTTTAATTGGTATAACATTGAATCTATAAGTCAATTTAGGTAGAATTGACATCTTAACTATATTTAGTCTTCCAATTCATGAACATAATATGCCTTTCCATTTATTTAGATTTTCTGTGATTTCTTTTAGCAATTTCTTGTAGTTTTCTGTGTATGGGTCTTTTGTATACTTAGTTAAATTTATTCCTAATTATTTTATTATTTTGCTTGCATTGCAAATGGAATTTTCCCCTTGATTTCCTCCTCAGATTACTCATTACTAGTGTATAGAAATGCTACTGATTTTTATATTTGGTCTTGTACCCTGACATTTTATTGTACTCATTTATTAGCTCTAGTAGCTTTGCTGTGAATCTGGTGGGGTTTATGACATATAGTATCATATCATCTGCAATCAGTAAGTGTTTTACTTCTTCCTTTCCAATTAGGATGACTTGTATTTCTTTATCTTGTCTAATTGCTCTAGCTAGAACCTCCAACACAATGTTGAATAACAATGGTGACATTATACGTCCTTGTCTTGTTCCTGATCTTAGGGGTAAAGCTTTCAGTCTTTCCCCATTGAGGTTGATGTTAGTGGCGTGTTTTTCATATATTCCTTTTATCATGTTGAGGAAGTTCCCGTCTATTCCTACCCTTTAAAGTGTTTTCATCAAGAAAGTATGTTGAATTTTGTCAAATGCCTTTTCTGCATCAATCGAGATAATCATGTCTTTTTTATGCTTTGATTTGTTGATGTGGTGTATTACATCAATTGCTTTTCTCATGTTGAACCATCCTTGCATACCTTGAATAAATCCCACTTGGTCATGGTGTATAATTCTTTTTGTGCTGCTGGATTCGATTTGCAAGAGTTTTGTTCAGAATTTTTGCATCTATATTCATTAGAGAGATTGATTTGTAATTTTCTTTTCTTGTAGTATCTTTGTCTGGTGTAGGAGCTAGGGTTAAAACAAGAACTGCGGAATTTGTTGGGAGTAGCTGGCCTCAGGGTGGTGGTGACAGTAAACTGTGGAGATTGTTATCTGCTTTATGTTATCTGCTTTATGTAGAACAGTCTGGGAGGAAGAGAATGTTTACCCCAAATGGTTATGTTAAATATGATGAAAGAGAGCACTGAAAGATAAGCACTCTGTTCCTTCAGGAAATGCATGCATACCTTTTGTCGCCCTACAGTATATAAGCAGGATCTGGTTATGAATAAAGTTGTCAGTTGTCTGTTATCGCTGATCTTCAGACCCCCTGATCAGATCTCTTTCATTTTACTTTAACATTCCTTAGAGTCATAGCTGCAGCCAATAGTCTGGCTTTGGTATAAGGATGATGTTGGCTTCATAGAATGAGTTAGGTAGCCTTCTCTCTTCTTCAATTTTTGAAGAGTTTGAGCAGGATCTTTCTCTCTTTTAATTATTTTACATTTGAACTCTAATTCATCAGATATTAGTATAACTACACCTGCCCCTTTAAGATAGTTGTTTACATGAAATATATTTTTCCAACATTTCACTTACAACCTATTTTTCCCCTGGGTCTAAAGTGAGTTTCCTGTAGACAGTATATAGATAAATCCTGTTTTTCAATCCATTGTGCCAATCTATGTCTTTTGATTGGGGTTTTTAATACATTAAAATTTATTATTATTACTGCAAAGGCAGTACTTTCTTCTACCATTTTGTCTTTTGGATTTTATATGTCATATCTAATTTTTTCTTTTTTTTTTTTTTTACCTTTACTGATAGTCATCATTTCTGCACTGTTCTCCATGCCTCTCTCTCTTGTCTTTTCCTATCTGCCTGTAGTGTTCCATTTAGTATTTCTTGTAGATCCACTCTTTTTGTCACAAATTCTTTCAGCAAATGTTTGTCTGAAAATATTTTAATCTCCCCCTCATTTTTGAAGGACACTTTTGCTGGGTATCAAAATTTTCCTTGGCAGTTTTTTTCTTTCAGTATCTTAAATATATCTTACCACTGCCTTCTCACCTCCTTGGCTTCTGCTGAGAAATCCACACAGTCTTATCAATCTTCACTTGTGCATGATAGATTGCTTGTCTCTTGCTGCTTCCAAAATTCTCTCTTTGTTTTTGACATTGGAGAATCTGATTAGTATATCTTGGAGTAGTTCTATTTGGATCTGTTCTGTTTGGAGTACACTGCACTTCTTGGATCTGTAATTCTGTGTCTTCCATAAGAGATGGGGAAGTTTCTGGGATTATATCCTTTATTGTCATTACTGATCCTTTTCCCTTTTCTTCTCCTTCTGGGACAGCCATAACATGCATATTCATGCATTTCATGAAATATGATTCATTTTTTGCTGGCATCTAAGCATTTGATTTCCTTAATTAGTTTATTCTGAAAGTTGTTTTCTCCCTTTACCTATGGGTTTCTTGTTGGTTGGCTATCTTCTCTATCTCTTCCTTGACTTTCTGTTCAACTTATTCTATACCTCTAGCATGAGTTCTGTTTACCTAATCTGAATTTTTCTGTTCTTGTTTTTCTCTTTCTTGCCCTTCCTGTATGGAACATTTTTATGTTAGGAAGGCCTCCTCAGGTACTTTTTACCCCAGTCAGATTTTCCCATACCAGACAGGCCCACATCTCAGAAGAGAGTCACTAGTGTCAAGTTTTCTTGAGGGTGAGACCCAGCAGGTTTTCAGATTTTCCTATGAAGCCTCTAGACTCTGCTTTTCCTATCTTACCCAGCATGTGGTCCTTCTTGGCCTGCAGTTTCACATGAGCATAAAGTGATATGGTGCCCTCTATTTCAACAGCCTCTCCCTGCCAGGTGCATGGTTGAGACAGAGACTGAGGTAGTAGTGACCTTTGAATACTTCTGTTTTCCAGGTCCTGGGGCCTGAATTCCCTGAAGGTGAGCCCCCACTTGAGCTGGGCCACACCCTCCTTTTCTTGGGGAAGATATGCCCTTTACAGAATTGCCCCTTCCCCTCATTTACTTTGTCTCTCAGACATTCCTTAATTCTGTCCTTGACTAGGGCAGTGCTGGAGCCTGAGAGTGCTTGCAGTTCTATTTCATGATCTGTTAAGAAGTTAAAAGGAAAAAGAAACAAAGGCTTTTTAGAGCCAGAACCCACTCCCCAACTTTGCCAATCAAGAGCTGGAATTGGTACATGAGTCTATGTGTCCACAGACTCTTGTGCCCCTTTTCTTGGAGTCCATCCCTTTTTGAGTATTTTGAGCTGTACAACTCAATAAGCCTCTGTTTTTTTATTTTATTTTTTAAATTTTTGTATCATCCTCACCCCTCTCTGCTTGAACAAAATCTCCTGTTTCCTTTAGTGACTATTCGAATTTTTTTGTGTTCAAGGCCTGTTTTTAGTAATCAGAATTTGTTAATTAACTCCACAATTTGAACTAAGTTAAGCTAATTTCTTTACTACTAATAAAGTCTGTTTCCTTTCCGCTTGGGGACCAGCCTTCCATGCCCATATGGAGGAGGGGTGCTTGCCTCCACAGTTTTGGAGATGTACAGTACTATGTGGAATCTCACTGGTTCTACCCATTCCAGACTGGTACATGATGTGTTCCAGTTACTGGTGTCCTCCCAGCAGTTGTTCCATATTGTCTTTGGATATTAACCAGTTGCTCTGGAGGACAAACTAAATTCCACACCTCAGTATGCTGCCATTTTGCCTTGCCCCTTCTCTCTCAGCTTTGAAGGACAATTCTGCTAGATAAAGAATTTTGGGCTGCAGTTTTTCTCTTTCAATACCTTAAATTTATCACACGCTGCTTTCTCACTTCCATGCTTTCTGATGAGAAATCAGGGCTTAGCCTTATTGCATTTCCTTTCTATGTGATGAGTTGTTTTTCTCTTGCTGCTTTCAGGATTCTCTCCTTACTTTCAGGATTTGATATACTTGTTAGTATTTGTTTCAGAGTATGTTCTAGTTTGCTAGCTGCCAGAATGCAGCACACCAGAGACAGATTGGCTTTTAATAAAAGGGGATTTATTTAGTTAATGTATAGTTCTTCAGAGGAAAGGCAGCTAAATTTCAACTGAGGTTTTTTCTAATGTGGGAAGGCACAGCGTGATCTCTGCTGGCCTTCTCTCTAACCCTGTGGGTTCCAACAACTTTCCCCAGGGTGATTTCTTTCTGCATCTCCAAAGGCCTGGGCTGAGCTGCAAGTGCTGAGATGAGGTATGCTGAGCTGCTTGTGCTGTGCTACATTGAGCTCTCTCATATAAGCACCAGCTAATTAAATCAAACATCATTCATTGCAGCAGGCACGCCTCCTAGCTAACTGTATATGTAATGAGCAACAGAAGAGGCTCACTTACCATTGGCTCATGTCCACAGCAACAGAACTAGGAACTTTCAGCTGGCCAAGTTGAGAACTGAATCTAGCTACCACAGAGTAGGTGTATTTGGTTTATTTCTGTTTGGAGTACATTGTGCCTCTTGGACATGAATATTTATGTCCTTCATAAGAGTTGGGGAGTTTTCAGCCATTATTTCCTCAAATGTTCTCTCTGCCCACTTTCCTCTCTCTTTTCCTTCTGGGATGCATAAGTATGCTTGTGCACATTCTACTGTCATTCATATCCCTGAAACCCTGATCAATTTTTCCCATTCTTATCTCTATCTGTTTTTCTATCTGTAAAATTCCAACCACCATGTCTTCTAGATTAATGATTCTTTATTCTGCTTTTCAAATATACTGGTTTATGCCTTTATTGTATTTTTTGATATTTTCTATGTTGTCTTTCAAACCTATGATTTCCATTATGTTTCTTTTTATGTTTTCAAATTCTTTGTTCTCACACAGTGTCCCCTTAATATCCTTTCTCTCTTTAGCCATGTTTCTTTTTCATCTTCTTGAATGGATTTAGTAGCTTTGTTTGAATGTGTGTGATTAGTTGTTCCAAATCCTATGTCTTCTCTAAAGTTTTAAATTGTTCCTTTGACTGGGCCATATCTTCCTGGTTCTTAGTACGGCTTGTAATGTTCTGCTTGTGTCTAGACTTCTGATTATCTTGCTATGTTTCCTCTGGAAATCAGTTTCTCACTTTTGCCTGGGATTTTATTGTTGTCAGACTTAGAATAAGACCCTTCTTTAACTCTTGGTTCAACTTTTTATAAACCTTTAGAATAACTCATGTTTACTGATTAGATTTTTTCAGTTCTTATTCACGGGCATCTTGCATTGGATGTACAGTTCAATTTTTGAGATTGCACTATTTGTACAATTCTTTCAACCTCCCCCCCCCCCACTGAGGAGAAAGCTTTCTTTCCCCCTTTCTTTCTTGGGCAATGTTGATATATTCTATTTGCTTTTTTGTTTGCTGCTATAGTACTTAAACATTCCTTTCATTGCCTTTAGCTGCTTTTGCCTGGAGGGCAAATTGTGGGAGGGATGTCAGCTTGGAGAGAACTTTCTAAGTCAGTATTCCCTAATCAAATCAGGGCCAGGAACCCACAAAGGGGGCATAGATAGGTTTCAAGATACCCTGGGGATAAGACTAGAAGGATGCCAAGCTTCTCTTTGATGGCCCCCCAAATTTGTTCTTTCTTAGTCTGCCTTGCAGATGGCACTCTTCAGCAAATGTTCCCCACAGTTATAAGGTGATACTGTGTCTTTAAGTTTCAACTGACTCTGCCCTTGTTGGTGGCATGGATGAAACTGAGGTTGCCAGCTGCTTTAATTTGGAGCAGATTGAAACCCTAGTACAGTGCCATGACCCAGTAGTCAGAATTTGTTAAACAAAAGCTGGGAAAAGTGCTGCTCAAGGCCCCTCTTTTTTCTTAGGGAAGAGCTCCCCTTCAGCAAGCTCTTCCTCAAGTTCTAAGAAAGCATGGTTTTTCATGCTTTAAATTCCCCCACATCCACACCTATCATGGTTTGGGTTATAAACAAGTGTATCTTCTACTTTTTTTCTGGTGTATGGAAACTGAAGCTTTCTGAGTGTATGGAAACTGAAGGTTCCCTCATAACAGAATGAGCATTCTAAATTCACTAAGCAGAAGTTGTAATTGTTGCTCAGCTGCACTTCCCTCCATTATTCTTGGGTAAGAGCTGCCCTTCAGGAAACTGTTCCCTGTAAGTCCTAAGAAAGCACTGTGTTTCTAAATTCCCCCCAATTCATGGGTGGGGTGAAACAGGATCTGCTAGCTCCTTTTATTCTGGGCTGGTTGAAATTGCCTTCAGAGCTAAAACCTAGTGTTTCTAATTTGTTAATCAAAATCTGTGCTTGGCTGTGCCTGTCCCCATATTCTTGGGGAAGAAGACTTTTATTTCCAGTCAGGGACTGAATCCAAGAGTGGCCTGCTTTGAGAATGGGAGTGGGTACTTGCATCTACAGCATGGAGAGGTTTACTCACAGCTCTTCACCACAGGTTATCACCTCTTCCCTGGATGATGTACAATGTTCTTCTGGTCTCCAGAGTCCCTGTTACAGTTGTTTCAGATAGTTCCTGGCTGTTTATTAGCTTTCCTGAAAGGCAAACTGTATTTTGAACTCCCTACTTTGCCAAATTACCCATAAACTCCTCAGAAATTATATATTCTAACCATGTTACCCCTTAATCTAAAATTTTTGCATTACAGAGGCTATTTGGAGACAGACAGTGATTGTATACTGAATAAATAATTTAATTTGCTTTTAGGCTCAAAGTATGACTTGTAGAAATGTTGAAAGCAAGATTTCCTGAGTATATGTAAGGTGACTTGTAAATATTACACATGAAAGGCTAAAAGTAAAAGTTGAAACAGGTTATTTTTAGAAAAATACAAACCCAAAGAAAACAGGAGAAGCACTAATATTAGTTAAAGAAGAGTTGTAAGCCACAAAGCATTGACTGGGAAAAATAGATCCGTTTTATGCCAGTGAACTGTATGTAGCACAATGAAGATATGAAGCAGCAACTTCTATGTGCTGAATAACACATAGAAAAGTAATGTGTAAAAGTTAAAAACTAAGAAAAACACAAAAAGAAACAAATAAATAATTTAGAGTTAAGTCAATCAGGGATTTTAAAGATCTGGATAGATAAATATAAATGAAAATGTGATCTTACATTGTAGTAATGTATAGAGAGAGCAAAAAATTTCCCATTTTAACCATGTTGTGGTGTATACTTCAGTTATATTCATCACATTTACAATGTTGTGCTACCATCCTGCCATCCATTACCAAGATATTTTGATTACCAAGATATGTTCATTACCCTAAGCAGAAACTGTATTAAGGAATAATTCTCCATTTCTCCCTCTCCCCAGCCCCTGATAAACTGTAGTTTCTTTTTCTATGAATTTTATTATTCTAGATATTCTCATATAAGTTGAACCAAACATTTGAACTTTTGTGTCTGGCTTAGATCATTAACCATAATGATTTTAAAGTTCATCCATATTGTAGCATATATCAAAACTTTTTCTTTTATATGGCTTAATAATATTCCATTGCATATATAGACTACACTTTGCTTATCCATTCATCAGTTGATGGACAATTGGGTAGCTTCCATCCTTTTGGTTATTGGGAATAATGCTACTGGGAACATTGGTGTGCAAATATGTATTGGAGACAGTGTTTTCAATTCCTTTGAGTATTTGCTTTCTGAGTAACTGCCAAATGGTTTTCCACAGTGTCTACACCATTTTACCTTCCCACCAACATGTACAGGTTCCAATTTTACTGTATCTTCATCAACAATTATTTTTCATTTTTTATAATGGCTATGCAAATGAATGTGAAATGGTGTCACATTGTGATTTTAATTTGCATTTCCATGATTACTAATGATGCTGAGCATCTTTTCATGTGCTTACTGGCCATTTGTATATCATGTTTGGAGGAATTCACGGTTTTGCCAGTTTTTCAGTTGGGTTGTTTGTGTTTGTCTTGTTGATTTGTAGCAGTTGTTTATATATTCTGGTTTGAAACCTTATCATTTAAATGATTTGCAGCTATTTTCTCCCATTCTGTAGGTTTTTTTCCACCTTTGTAATAATATCCTTTGATGTAGAACAGTTTTTAATTTTCATGTAGTCCAGTTAATCTCTTTTTGCATTGTTCATATTTTTGGTGTCATAGCTATGAAATGATTATCAAATCCAAGGTCATGAAGGTTTTCCTATTTATTTTCTTCTAAGAAGTTCATGATTTTGCATCTTATGTTTTTGTCTTTGATCCATTTTTAGTTGATTTTGGCATATGGTTTTAAGTCAAGGTCCAACCTCATTCCTTTGTCTGCAAGACATCCAGTTTTCTCAACAATATTTGTTCAAGAGATTACTATTTCATCTTTTGGTCATAGATGCATAAGCCATTTCAGGTCTCTCAGTTCTATTACATTGGTCTATGTGTCTATCTTATGCCGTAACAAATTATTTTTATTACTATACCTTTGTAGTAAATTTTGAAATCAGAAAATGTATATGAGACTGTCAAATTTGCTCTTCCTTTTCAATATCATGTTTTCTATACAAGACCTTTGTGATTCCATATCAATTTGAGGATCAGCTTTTCCATTTCTGTAAAAATCACTACTAGAATTTTGAAAGGGATTACCTTGAATCTGTAGATTATTTTGGGTAGTACTGATATCTTAACAATATTAAAACTTTCAAATCTATGAACACAGGCCGTCTTACTATTTATTGAGGTCTTCAATTTCTGTCTGTGGTGTTTTGTAGTTTTCAGTGTACAAGATTTTAGCTCTGGTTAAATTTACACCTAGTCATTTTATTATTTTAAATGATATTGTGAATGGAATATGTTTTTTGATTCTCATTTTCAATACTTCTTTGCTGATGAATAGGAGCAAAATTTTTGTGTATTAATCTTGTAACTTGCAACTTTGATGAATTCATTTGTTAGCTATTTTGTTTTGTTTAGGATTATTTGGGATTTTCCTCATAAAGGATCATAGAATGAGGAATGCTTTACTTTTATTTTTTTAATTTAGATGCCCTTTATTTCTTTTATTTTCCTAATTGTTCTGGCTACAACTTCCAGTATAATGTTGAATAGGATTGGTGAAAATGGGCATCATTGTCTCACTCCTCAACTTAGGGAGGAAAGTTTTCATTCTTCCAACATTGAGTATGATGCTAACCATGAGTTTTTTCATATACACCTTTAATCATGTTTTGGAATTTGCCTTATGGTATGGTTTGGAGCTGTTATGTATCCCAGAAAGGGTCATGTTCTGTTAGTCCATTTCTGTGGGTACAGACCTATTGCACTGGGAACTTCTGGTTTGTTTATTGCAATTCAGATGTGACCCACCCCATTCAATGTGGGTCTTAATCCTCTAACTGGTGTCCTTTATGAGAGAATCAAAAACAGAAAAATCTGAGAGAGAAGCCCCAGAGAATCTTACAGACAAGGTAACACCCACAGAAGTTAAGAGGAAGCCACTGAAGCTAGAAGCATGAAAGCAATGATACCTGGGAAAGAAGGACCAGCAGATGTCAGACAACTGCCTTCTTATGTGACAGAGGTGACTCAGATACTGTCAACCATTTTTCAGAGAAGATATTGTCCTGTTGAAGCCTTAAATTGGGCAGTGTCATGAACTTAGAAATGTAAGATTGTAAGCTAATAAATCCCCTTTGTAAAAGACAACCTATTTCTGGTATATTGCATTATAGCAGATTTAGCAAACCCAAACACCTTATGTTCCTCTTTTTCTGAGTTTTTTTTTTATCATGAATGAGTGTTGGGTTTTTCAAATGCCTTTTCAGCATCAATTGGGATGATTATGCATTTTTTCCTTTATTATATTAATTATTTTCTTATGTTGAATCACCCTTGCTTTCGTGGGATAAATTCCACTTATCAGGATGTATAATAATTTAAATGCTGTTGAATTCAAATTTCTAATATTTTGTTGAAGATTTTTACATCTATATTCATAAGGGGAATAGGTTTGTAATTTTCTTTATTTGTGATGTCTCATTTGGTATCAGGATAATGTTGTCCTCATAGAATAAGTTATGAAGTATTCCCCCTTCTTCAATTTTTTGGAAGTCATTGGGGAGGTTTGGCATTAATTCTTCAAATGTTTGGTAGAAGTCCCCAGTGAATCCATTTTATACTGAGGTGTTCTTTAGCTGTGAGAATTTTGGTGAAACGGTGTTGACACATTAATAGAAACTAAAGTATGTTCTTAATAAAAATGAACATTTTTTTCCCTACAGTCCATGAAACATTTATAAAAACCAATCATTGTCTCTGTCTCTAAAGCACAAGAAAAATACAGTATATAATGAAAAATAATAAGTCATATTTTCTGGACATAAGTTCAAAATATATATTAAAAAACTGAACTAAAACTAAGAATTTATTCAGTGGGTTGCCTTAGCAAAATGTTATGCCACCTGTGATTTACATTTTTTTCTTTTTCAGTGAAAGATGTCTCTGCACAGATATTTAGAGTAGCATTTTATTTATTCAGATTTACACCTGATAGGCTCTTGTTTTAGGGTAGCTGGGCTTAGGTATTAAGCAAGCTAGCCTCTCCATTTGATGTGTAAACCAATGGTGAGGTGATTGGTAAACTTACCTAAGGAGCTCTGGGGCATTCAAAGAAGGAGCTCTTAACTGTTCTCCAAAAGTTCACTTCAAAATTTGGAGTTAGGAAAATTTATCAGTGAATAAAGGTTGTCTAAGCTTATTAGTAGGGAAGGACACTGGGGTCACCAAAGGAGATGAATCATGCAGGCAGAAAGAGGCAGCGTCACAGGGCTGAAACCAGCCCCTTCCTTGCCCTTCTCTGACAAAATTGTACCTGAAAATGTCTGTGTCTGTGAATTGATAACCAAGACTTATGATGCTGCTCTTGTCTATTGTTAGCCAAACAGCTATTAATGAATTGCTACTACAGGAATGGGATTATCTCCTAGCAAACTTGACAACTCAAAGAGCAAGATACTTTAACTTAGCCACCAGCTCCAGTCATTATCCTTAGAGATAAAACACTGTGCTTTTCCTCAAAGATGACACTATTATCACAGCATTTCTGAGGAGTAATGAAAGCTTTCTCTCTCTTACATACATGCAAGAGTCAGTTGTCTGAAGCTGCAAGTTCAAAGGCAACTGAAACTCATAACTTGATTGATATGCCTATACCTTGTGGCATGTTATCTTGTGTACTTGGATGAGTTAGGAAATTAAGAACTTTCAATTTGGCTAGGGAAAGTTCTCCCTAAGAGACCCTTGAATGCATTAAAGGAGGAAGGGTTTGAGTGATGGAGAGGTATTCTGGAATTTCTGCAATTTCCATGATATCTATAAACAGAATAAGACATATTATTTACACTCAAAATTAAAAAAAGAAATGACTTGGTTTCATTTATACCAAAAGCAAAAATAAACAAAACAAAACTATACACTCCTGGATATTTAAAAATAATCTCAATAAAGGAACAACAAAAATTTTCTATAAAAGGCTAGATAGTAAATATTTTAGGCTGTGTGGGCCATAGTTTGTCTGTCACTTCTAGTCAATTCTGCTGTAACAGCATGAAAGCTTACATAGATGATATGTAAACATAGGGATATGGCTGTGTTCCCATTAAAGGTTCTTTACAAAAACAAGTAGGGGATTGTATTTGGCAATATTTTTTTATCTTGATTCTAAATACTCATTAGTTAAGGAGTAAATTTAAACTAAAGCAAAAAAACTGTTACAAAAATGCTGTAAGATAGATAATATTATTTTTATTACCATTTAAGAAATAAAGAATAAGAGGTACTAATGAGGTTTGGTGTGCCAGCTTGAAACTATTATAAACCCCAGAAAAGCAATGCTTTAATCCTGATCCAATCTTGTGGGGCCAGACCTATTGTTTAGGGTGGGAAACTTTGTTTGGGTTGTTCCCATCCAAATATGACACACTCAGTTGTGGGTGTGACCTTCTGGTTAGATTACTTCCATGGAGATTTGACACACCCAATTGTTCGTGTGACATTTTGGTTAGATTGAGATGTGACTCCACCCATTTAAGGTGTGTCTTAATTAGTTTACTGAAGTCTTTTAAAAGTGGAAACATTTTGGAGAAACCTAAGATGCAGATACTTGGAGAGCAGTTGCTTCAGAGCTGCCAGAGACACAGACATTTGGAGATGCTTACAGAGCCAACAGAGCCAACATAAGACCCAGATGTTTGGAAATACAGAGCCCAGAAGATGTTGCTATGTGCCTTCCCATATGATGATAAGTGAGCCATAACATGGAGAGAGTCAAAGGAAACCAAGAGAGGAAACCCAGACCCAGAAAAGCCAAATGAGGCACTCTCAAAGGAAATGGAGGCTGTAAGCAACGGAGCCCGGGAGCAAGGGACCAGCAGATGAAAGCCATGTGTCTCTCAACAGACGCATGTTCCAGATGATATCAACCTTTCTTGAGTGAAAGTAACCTCTTTTTTGTGCCTTAATTTGGATATTTTCATGGCCTTACAGCTGTGAATTTGAAACTTGATAAATTCCCTTTATAAAAGCCATTCCATTTCTGGTATATTCCATTCCAGTCACTTTAGCAAACCCAATACCTTAGGTAACTAGCCTGATATTACACAGATAGTGGATACTGGAACTAGGATTTGAACCCAGGAAATGTGCTTCTAGAATCTCGACTCTTAGATTGTACAATAGATTGTACTCTATTATTAAAAAATAGTTCAATAATGAGGCTTCACAGAGTAAAAATATAAGTACATATCAGTACTTTCGTATATTGCAACAATTACTAATTAGAAGATGAAATGTAAAAATAATAATTTATAGTTTATGTTAGAAGTAAAAACATATACTATCTAGAAATGTGTTCTTAACAAGAACTGAAGAGGATCTACATTAAGAAAACTACATATGAAGACCCAAGCAAATAGAAACATCTACCAAGTTTTGGATGTGGAGAATGGCTGTTGTAAAGATGCCAATTTTTTCCAATTAAAGACTAATTCTAATCAAAATTCTTAAACTTTATGGTTTTTTAATCAACTATGTGACTTAAGTTCAACTGAAAGTGTAAATATATAAGGACAAACAAATTTTAAATAAAGGTAATCAATGAAGGCTATCCTCTTGGAGTTTTTTATAATGTTATAAATATTTAACTAAAATATAAAATATGCTTTCTATAAAATTATTAGACAGATATATTGCTTGAAAACAGATTCTTATATAAGCCTTTGTTAAATATTTCACTCAGCATCAGTAAAAAGAATAATTACTCAAAAATATTAAGACATCTAATCCTTTGAAAAGAATGTGACAACTTTTTGAAATCATTTACTTAAAGCTTAGATATATTTTATAATATTTAATAACTAGAAGCTGTAAATATATCAAAAGCACAAGAAATTGACTACATAGACAACAATTAGCTTCCTAGTCTTCGTTTAATGAAGATGATCTTTAAACATCATAGAATATTCTACCATACACCAAATTAATCATCCGTTCTTTCCTAAGCTACAAGAATGATTGAATTTATATGTAGAAATATTACATCTTTTAAAAAGTCATCAATAGTAAATATAAAATGACAGAATGTATTGTGTATGGATGAGTACAGCTGTGAAAAAACATTCACAAGACAAAAAAGGGCCTTTAGGGAAAAATGCACATCATAGAGCTTTGACGGTTCTTTCCCTCATGCCTATTTTAAATACCAGTTTTGTTGTAGGTCAATGGATGTAGAGCTACATAAAAATTAATGTCTATAGACTGTGAGTGTAAGAAATTTGATTCTAAATCTTCTTCATTCATTTTTCTTTTTTGCATATTCCTTGTGGTGACATAAAGGTTAACTCCAAATGATTATACAATTAGCTGGCATTAGGTTACAGACACTTGAAAAATATTTCTGGAGGATTTACAATTATAAGGAAAAGTTGATTAGAAGAAAATGTCCACCACTATCTGGCCATAAGTTGGTCCTTTATAATGAGAGCTATAGGTCCCAGAAATCACTTCTGGTGATTGGCTGAGGTAGACTTATTCTTTAGGGATAATAATGCCTGCTAACATGAATATAGCACTGACTCTGAAAAGTTCCCTCCTATTGTAGGTTCTGAGCTTGGTTAATTCAGGTCATCTTTTCAACAGCCCTTATGAAGATATAATGTCATTTTCCCATTTATAATTAATGAAATTGAGGGGCAGAGAATTTAAGTGACTTATCCAAGGTAACAAAATGAATGAGAGAGGCAGGATTATGAATTCAACAGATTGGCTCCAGAATTCCATGTAAATTTAACCACTATATTATGCTACCTCTGGTCGAAATGAAGAACTTCTAAAGATCTGACTGAAATATGTTGATCTCCTCTTCCCTCCCTCCTTTACCCCTTCTTCCCTCTCAGCTGCTTCCCTATTAGTGGCCTTAATTTTTCCCTCTATCTGACATTACTTGGATCCCTGTATCACAGAGAAAAGGAGGTCACAAAAACTTGTTTCAAATCACATGTAACTATAATTACAAGAATAAATCGTTTTTATTTAAAACAATTATTTAGTGAGCGCCTAACACCATATCATGTGACTTTGTATTTTTAATGCCCTGAGTATTCATTGATACTTTTCTGCAATATTTTTGACTTGCATTTCAAATTGTAAGTTAGTCTTTAGAATTAAATCTTTATCTACTTTTAAACAATTTTATTGAAGTTTAATCTACATACCAAGGAATTCACCCATCATAAGGATAGAATTCAATGATATTTAATAAATTTATAAATTCACAGAGTTGTACAACTATAATCAAAATCCAGGTTTGAACATTTCTTTCATCTCAGAAGGTTCTTTTTTGGCCATTTACAGTTAAACCCTGCACTCATCCCCAGATCTAGGTAATCATTGATCTACTTTATATCTCCATAAGTTTTCCTGCAGGGATATTTCATATAAATAGAATCATATAATATGCAGTCTTGACCCTTTCACTTACAATGCTGTTTTTCAGATCTGTCAGGGTCAGGTTGATGTGTCAATTTGGCCAAGTGGTGATACCTGTTTGTATGGTTGGGCAAGTGCTGGCCTGTCTGTTGCTATAAGGACATTTCATATAATTAAATCATGATCATGTTGGCTACATGCACAGCTGATTCCATTTGTAATCCGCCAAGGGGAGTGTCTTCTTTAATGAGTGATGCTTAATCTAATCACTGGAAGCCTTTTAATGAGGATTCAGAAAAGACAGGCTCTCTTCCTGCTTCAGCCAGTGAGCCTCTCCTGTGGAGTTCATCCAGACCCTCCATTGGAATTGTCAGTTTCACAGTCTGCCCCATAGATTTTGGACTCTACATTCCCACCGGTATGTGAGACACTTTTATAAATTTTATATTTGCTAGTGTTCCCTGCTGATTCTGTTTCTCTAGAGAACACTAACTAATACAACTTGGAACCATGAGTGGTTCTTAAGAAACAGAATCTTAAAAATGGGTTTTTATGAATGGTTTTCTACTCTGACTGAGCTCAAAAGCACTAAGGACTCTGATTCCCATAATCAGAATGACACTGCCAATCCATGGAGTGAGTTGGCAAAAGAGATAGTCAAAATATCACCATTCAATTCTTTTAATGCTTTGCTTGTTCGAAGCCAGGCTCAAGGGGGATATTGTTTTTGACACCTTTATGGAGTCTTGTGGAAATAGGAGGTATAGAGATGTTGGCTGATTGTTGTTAGATACACTGGATACATTAATGATTGAAAGGGATGGGCTTAAGGCTTCAAACGGGAAGCTTAAGTGCCATCTGACAGATGTAGAAATGTCTATGAGTGTCCTGAAGGAAAATCTTATTTCCTGTAGCCGTAGACTTGAGATCTCTGAAAATCAGACTCAGAATCTTATTGTTAGAACAGCAACTTTAGAACATAAACTGAAACCTCATTCTTGCCTGGTGTCTGCTGTTAAAGTGAGGGCACTGATTGGAAAGGAGTGGGATACTGAAAAATGGGATGGTGACATATGGATTGATGATGTTGGGGGTGAAGTTGAAACCCTATGTCATGCTGAGTCTTCTCTAGATAACCCTGTAATAGTCTGCTCTGAGGACATAGCCACTCCACCTCCAGTCTGGTTTGAGGAATTGGCCACCCAACCTCCATCTGAAGGGATTAGCCCTAGAGTGATTAATCCTGTCTAACCAGATGAAACTGCAAATGAATGCCCTGAAGCAAATGGCTTGGAAAATATTTCTAATTATTTTCATGACCCACCCAAAGCACCCCTCATTTCTTCCAGACCTATAACTAGACTAAAGTCCCAATAGGCTCCTAAAGGTGAGGTACAAAGTATCACATATGAGCAGGTACATTATACTCCAAAAGAACTGTTTGAGCTTTCCAATTTATATAGACAGAAATCAGGGTAATATGTGTGGCAATGGATTTTAAGGGTGTAGGATAATGGTGGGAGGAATATAAGGCTGGATCAAACTGAATTTATTGATATGGGCTTACTAAGAAGAGACTCTGCATTCAATGTTACAGCTTGAGGGGTTAGAAAAGGCATTAACAGTTTGATTTGATGGTTGGTTGAAGCAAGGATCAGAAGGTGGCTGATATTATCTGAGATTGAAATTCTAGAAGTTCCCTGGTATAATATAGATAAGGAGATCCAGAGGCTTAGAGAGAATGGAATGTTAGAGTGGATTTATCATGCAAAATCTGCTCTTGCACCCCAGAAATGTCCAGAGGATGCACCTTTTACCAGAACAGTGAGAAATAAATTTGTGAGACTAGTGCCATCATCCCTGAAGAGCTCTGTAGTTGCACTTCTCTGTAGGTCAGATATTACTGTAGAAACTGCTGTCACTGAGCTGGAATCCTTAAACACAATGGTGATGGCCAGATCCCGAGTTTGCAGAAGCCAGGTGGCAGCACTTAATCACCAAAGACAAAGTGAATGTGGCTATTATAATAGATGGCAAACTCAAAAGAGGAGTCAAAATAATATGATTTGAAGATATTTGTGGCATTGGCTAGTAAATCATGGAGTACTTAGACATATAGTAGATGGGCAGTCTACTAAATTCTTGTTTAAGCTGTATAAACAAAAAGTTCTAGGTCAAGTGAACAGAAGTCTAACCTGAATTACAAAAACACAGAGTCATAGCTCCATAATCAATTTCCAGACTTAAGACAGTGTACAGACCCAGAGCCCCTTCAATGAAGGGGAAGCCAGGTCCCTTTGGGGGAGAACCCTGTGACACTGCCACAAATTTATAATGTTAATCTTCCTCCAAGCCTCCCTCAAGGAGATGGATGGCCTTTTTCCAGGGTAATTGTGCATTGGGGAAAAGAAAATGATCAGATATTTGGGGGATTATTAGACACTTGTTCCGAAGTGATATTAATTCCAGGGGACCCAAAATGTCACTCTGGTTCACCAGAGTGGGGGCTTATGGAGTCCAGGTGATCAATGGAGTTTTAGCTCAGGTCTGCCTCACAGTGGGTCCAGTGGGCCCCTGGGACCATTCTGTAGTTATTTCCCCAGTTCCAGAAAGTATAATTGGAATAAACATACTGAGCAACTGGCAGAATCCTCATATTGGCTCTCTAACTCATGCAGTGAAGGCTATTATGTTGGGAAAGGCCAAATGGAAGCCTCTAGAACTGCCCCTACCTAGAAAAATAGTAAATCAAAGCAATACTGGATTCCTGGAGGGATTGCAGAGATTGCTGCCACTCCTAAGGACTTGAAAGATGCAAGGGTCGTGATTCTCACTACATCCCCATTCAACTGTTCTATTTGGCCTTTGCAGAAAGCAGATGGGTCTTGGAGGATGATAGTGAATTATCATAAGCTCATCCAGGTGGTAACTGCCATTGCAGCTGCTATTCCAGATGTGGTATCACTGCGTGAGCAAATCAATACATCCCCTGGTACCTAGTATGCAGCTATTGATCTGGCAAATGCTATTTTTCTCAATAGCTGTTAGTAAGGACCACCAGAAACAGTTTGCTTTCAGCTGGCAAGGTCAGCAATATACTTTCACTGTCCTACCTCAGGGGTATATCAACTCTCCAGCCCTATGTCATAATCTTGTCTGCAGGGACCTTGATCGTTTTTCCCTCCCACAAGACATCACACTGGTCCATTATATTGATGGTATCATGTTGATTGGACCTAATGAGCAAGAAGTAGCAACTACTCTAGACTTACTGGTAAGGCATTTGCATGTCAGAGGATGGGAGATAAATCCAACAAAAATACAGGGACCTTCCACCTCAGTGAAATTTCTAGGCGTCCAGTGGTGTGGGGCATGTCAAGATATCCCTTCTAAGGTGAAAGATCAGTTGCTGCATCTGGCCCTTCTTATGACCAAAAAAGTGGTACTATGCCTAGTTGGTCTCTTTGGATTTTGGCGACAACATATTTCTCATTTGGGTGTGCTACCTCAGCCATTTATCGAGTGACAAGAAAAGCTTCTGATTTTGAGTGGGGACCTGAACAAGAGGAGGCTCTGTGACAGATCAAGGCTGCTGTACAAGCTGCTCTGCCAGTTGCACTGTATGATCCAGCAGATCCAATGGTGCTGGAAGTGTCAGTGGCAAATAGAGATGCTGTTTGGGGCCTTTGGCAGGCCACTATAAGAGAATCACAATGCAGACCCTTAGGATTTTGGAGCAAAGCCTTACCATCTCCTGCAGATAACTACTCTCCTTTTGACAAACAGCTTTTGGCCTGCTACTGGGCCTTAGGAGGGACTGAATTCTTCACCATGGGTCACCAAGTTACCATGAGACCTGAATTGCCTATCATGAGCTGGGTGTTGTCTGACCCACCAAGCCATAAAGCTGGGCATGTGCAGCAGCACTCTATTGTAAAATGGAAATGGTATATATGAGATAGGGTCAGAGCAGGTCCTGAATGCACAAGTAAGTTACCTGAAGAAGTGGCCCAAATGCCCATGGTCTCCACTCCTGCCACATTATCTTCTCTTTTCCAGACCAGAGCTATGGCCTCTAAGGGAGTACCTTACAGTGAATTGACTGAGGAAGAGAAAACTTGGGCCTGGTTTACAGATGGTTCAGCACGATATGCAGGTACCACCCGAAAGTGGACAGCTGCAGCACTACAAACCCTTTCTGGGGTGTCCTTGAAGGACAGTGATGAGGGCAGTGGGCAGAACTTTGAGCACTGCACCTGGTTGTTCATTTTGCTTGGAGGGAGAACTGGTCAGAGGTGCATTTCTATACTGACTCATAGGCTGTTGCTAATGGTTTGGCTGGATGGTCAGGGACTTGGAAAGACCATAATTGGAAAATTGGTGACAAAGAGGTCTGGGGAAGAAGTATGTGGATAGATATTTCTTAGTGGGCTAAAAACATGAACATATTCATGTCCCATGTGAATGTGCACCAGAGGGTAACTTAAGCAAGGGAAGGTTTTAATAATCAAGTGGATAAGATGACCTGTTCTGTGGATAGCCTCTTTCCCCAGCAACTCCTGTCATTGCCCAATGGGCTTATGAACAAAGTGGTCATGGTGGTAGGGATGGAGGTTATGCATGGGCTCAGTAACATGGGCTTCCACTCACCAAGGCTGATTTGGCTACAGCCACTGCTGAGTGCCCAATCCACCAGCAGCAGAAACCCACACTCAGCCCCCGATATGGCACAATTCCCTGAGGTGACCAGCCAGCTACATGGTGGCAGGTTGATTACATTGGATCACTCCCTTCATGGAAGGGGCAGCAATTTGTTCTAACTGGAATTGACACATACTTTGGATATAGGTTTGCTTTCCCTGCATGCAATGCTTCTGCCAAAACCACCATCTCTGTGTTTACAGGATGCCTTATCCATCATCATGCTATTCCATATAGCATTGCTTCTGATCAAGGAACACACTTTACAGCAAATGAAGTGCGGGAACGGGTACATGCTCATGGCATTCTCTGGTCTTACCACGTTCCCCATCATCCAGTAGCAGCTGGATTGATAGAACTGTGGAGTGGCCTTTTGAAAACTCAATTATGGTGCCAACTAGGTGTCAGTACCTTGAAGGGCTGGGGTAATGTTCTTCAGGAAGCTGTTATGCTCTGACTCAGCATCAGCTTTATGGTGCTGTTTCTCCAATAGCCAGGATCCGTGGGTCCAGGAACCAAGAGGTGGAAATGAGAGTGGTACCACTCACTATTACCCCTAGTGATCCACTAGGAAAATGTTTGCATCCTGTCTCTGCAACTTTGAGCTCTGCTAGTCTGCAGGTTTTAGTTCCAAAAGGGGGAATGCGTCCACCAGGAGAAACAACAATGATTCCATTGAACTGGAATCTAAGAATGCCATCTGGTCAGTTTGGGCTACTCATGCCCCTGGATCAACAAGCCAAGAAGGGGATTACATTATTGGCTGGGGTGATTGACCCTGATTATCAGGGGGAAATAGAACTGCAACTACACAATGGAGGTAAAGAAGAGTTTTCTTGGAATATAGGAGATCCCCTAGGGTATCTTTTAGTCCTACCATACCCTGTGATTAAAATCAATGGAAAACTGCCACAACCCAATCAGGCAGGACTACCAATGGGTCTGAAACTTCAGGAATGAAGTTTGGGTCATCCCACCAGGCAAAGAACCACAGCCAGCTGAAGTGCTTGCTGAGCGTAAAGGGAAAATGGAATGGGTAGTGGAAAAAGGTAGTGATAAATATGAACTACGACCACGTGATCAGTTATAGAAATGAGGACTCTAATGGTGTTTTGTTCCTCTTATACTATTTAAGTTGTAAGATATCAAGTTTAATAATGAACATTACCCAAGGACTTGCACCCTATTCTGGAAAGATTTAATGTGTTTCTGGTTTTATGCAGGACATTTAATTATTGTTAGGTGAAAGAAAAAATGTGCTTTTATTGTTTTTATTTAGAAATTAGGTATGGTTTAAGATCTTATGTGTAGCTGCCAAGTTGACAAGGGGTGGACTGTCATGGTCAGGTTCATGTATCAACTAGTCCAAGTGGTGGTACCTGTTTGTCTGGTTGGGCAAGCGCTGGCCTGTCTGTTGCTATGGGGACATTTCATAGAATTAAATCATGATCACATTGGCTGTATCCACAGCTGATTCCATTTGTAATCAGCCAAGGGGAGTGTCTTCTGCAATGAGTGACACTTAATCTAATCACTGGAAGCCTTTTAAGGAGGATTCAGAAGAGACAGGCTCTCTTTCTGCTTCAGCTGGTGAGCCTCTCCTGTGGAGTTTATCCAGACCCTCCATCAGAATCGTCAGCTTCACAGTCTGCCCTACAGATTTTGGACTCTGTGTTCCCATGGTTATGTGAGAAACTTTTAAAATTTATATTTATGAATATTTCTTGTTGATTTTGTTTCTCTAGAGAACCCTATCTAATACGACATCTATCCATGTTAGGATGAACCAGTATTTCATTATTATTTATTGCTGAATAAAATTCTATTTTATGACTATACCACATTTTGTTTATTCATTCACCAGTTGAAGGACTTTAGGATCACATCCAGTTTGGGGTTACTATGAATAATGATGCCATGAAAATTTGTGTATTTTTTTTGCAGATACATAGGGATATTTTATCTTGGGGGGAAACTGTATTAGTTTGTTAAGCTGCCAGAATGCATGATACCAGAAATGGAATGGCTTTAAAAAAGGGAATTTAATAAGTTACATGCTTACATTTTTAAGGCTGTAGACTGTCCAAATTAAGACACCAACAAGAGGTTACCTTCTCTCAAGAAAGGCTGATATTGTCTGGAACATCTCTGTCTCCTGGGAAGCATGTGCTGGCATCTGTTGGTCCCTTGCTCCTGGGCTCCATTGCTTTAAGCCTCTGTTCCTGAGGGGTTCCTCACTTTCATTTCTTGGCTTCTCTTGGTTCTCTCCAGAGTTTGGCTTGCTTAACATCTCATGGAAAAGTACACAGCAATGTCTGCTGGGCTCCAAGCATTTCCAAACCTCCATGTCTCTCTTGTCTGAGGCAACTGTTCTCCAAATGTCTGCATCTGCTCTCTCTGTCAGCTCTCGTTATCTCCAAAATGTTTTCTATTTTAAGTGATTCCAGTAAACTACTCAAGACCCACTTTGAATGGTTAGAGTCACAACTCCATCTAAACAAAAGGTCACACCCATATTTCAGCATGTCACCTCTCCATGGAGATAATCAGTTAAAATTTCTGCCCTACAGTATTGATTAGGATTAAAAGAAATGGCTGCTCCCATAAGAGTGTATCAGGATCAAAACATCGCTTTTCTTGGGGTACATAATACCTTCAAATTGGAACAGATATGTAGGTGTGAAATTTCTGGGTTGCATGTAAGTTTATATATAACTTTTCAAGAAATTGCCAAATTCTTTTTAAGAGTGGCTGTCCCATTTTACTGTCAACCAACAATAAATGAAGGATCTTATTTCTCTGTATCCTGGAAAATCCCTGGTATTGTCTATCTCTTTTTTATTACCATCTTTATAGGAGTAAAGTGGGCTCTGATTGTAGTTATATTTTTTATTTCCATACTAACTGATACTTTTGAACATCTTTTCATGTGAGTCTTAGTTATTAGTCTATCTTAATGAAATATGTATTCAAACAATTCATCCCTGTTTTAACTGGGTTGCTTTATTGAGTGTTAAGGATCTTTTACATATTCTGGATGCAATTTCAATAATGTATATTATTTGCAAATATTTCTACAGCATTTTGCTAGTCTTTCCATTATCTTAATTGTTTCTTTTGAGGCAAAAACTTTTTTTATTTTAGTGAAGTCTAATTTATTATTTTTATTTTATGTGTTGTGTTTTTGGTACTTTATCTACAAAAAGCTCTTTCCCCAAACCTAGGTTATGAATATTTATCCCTATGTTTAACAGTTTTAGTATTTACATTTAGAGGTATGATCCATGCTAAGTTAATTTTTTTGTATAGTATAAGGTGAATGTCAGGTTCATCTTTTTACTTGTGGTTATAATTTTTCAGAACATTATTGATTTAAAAGGCTATTATTTGCCTATTTAATTGCCTCAGGAACTTTGATAAAGGTGAAGTTGTAGTCTGAGGAGAAGCTTATTGACTGAGGTAGAAGTAGAGGCTGAGGTATAGGCAAAGGCAGAATTCTTTTTTCTAACTTCTGAAGTCCTCAGTTCTGGATTTTAAGATCTCGAACTGATTGGGTAAGGACACTCCCCACATTGCTGAGAGCAATGTCCTTAGTTGATAGTAGGTGCAATTAGCTTTAGATACAATCAATTGATTAATGATTTAAATCCATCTATGAAATACCCTTACAATAACAATCAGGCCAGTTCTTGCTTGACCAAACAACTGGACACCATATCCTAACCAAGATAGCACATGAACTTTACCATCACACTTCCTTATGTAAGAAAAATGTACATCTTATGTTATGTAAACCAGGTTTTTAACTTCTTTATTGGACAAGCACAGTTCTTATTACACCAATATTTAAGGAAACATTTGATATAATGATACTCATTGGCAGACAAATTGACATGAATACAAGAAAAAAATAAAAGTTGTTCTGATGTTAGAGGAACATATTTAGAAAAAGTGAAAACCTATTGTGCACAATAACATCAGTTTAAGTAATAATCAATATTGCTTTTTGTGCCCTTTACTTTAACAAAGGGTGTAGGAAAACACAGTTTACTTTTATACTAACCTAAATTGAGGACACAGTGCTGGTTTGAATATGTTGTGTACCTCAAAAAGCCAAGTTTCTTAATCCTCATTCAATAATGCTGGGTGGGAGCTTTTTGATTGCTTCTATGGAGATGTGAGCCACCCAATTGTGGGTGTTAACTTTTGATTAGATGATTTCTATGGAGATATGTGTCCACCCCTTCAAGTTGCGGTTGTTTAATGGAGCCCGTTAAAAGGGAAACATTTTGGAAAAAGCCTTAGAGCCACCAGAACTGGCAGAGCAACCAGAACAGGCAGAGCAACCAGAACCAACAAAATCCACACAGCCAGGGACCTTTGGAGATGAAGAAGGAAAACACCCCCAGGGGAGCTTCTTGAAACAAGAAGCCAGGAGAAAAAGCTAGCAGTCATTGCCATATGCCCTCACAGCTGACAGAAAGAAACACCGAACTTCATCAGTCTTTCCTGAGTGAAGGCAACTCCTTGGTACCTTACTTTGGACATTTTCATGAGCTTAGAACAGTGAATTTGCAACTTAATAAATTCTCCTTTTAAAAAGCCATTCTATTTCAGGTATATTACATTCTCACAGCTTACTAACTAAAACAGACTAATAGAGTGACTGCAGTTCAGTATTCAAATAGCTCTCTTTTCCTTTAAAGAAATGGCCCAAGTTAACTTAATAAACTATTTATTGAAGAAACATTCTAAATTTCATTTTCAGCTCAGTCTCCAGAATCCAACTTAAGTTAAATGGGACAATTAAGAATCACTGGGGGTATAATTGCCCCTTTGATTTGGCTTTGGGAGGAAAGAGAGTAATTTATCTAAGAAAACAAAAGCTGAGGGCTCAGCAGGGAAAGAAAATGAGAATATTTTGGTTGAAGATGAATATGAATGAAGCTCTTTTGTAATCAATTAAATGCAAGAGAAGATAAAAGGCATTCAGCTTTTCTCTCAGACAATGGAAATTATTGAATGTCTGAAATCAATTGTTCTAAGAATCCTAAACCTATTGTCTACTTTGTTAAAATTAGAGCTCTTGTCAGCCATCTACCCCAGATGCTACTCTTGGTCAAGGCTTATAGCACACACATACACACTCTCACACACTTGCATACATTCACACACCAGAACAAATGGAAAAACTGGTGTGGATTTTACTGGGATGACAATAACATTATGAATCAAATCTATACTGATCACACAATTCCTAGACTCAGACTGTCTGGAGAACCTGAACCTGGAGGAAATGTTAAGCTACTCTTATGAACAATTAATTGAACATATATCATATAAATAAATGACAATAATGTAATTTCATAAATCTAATTTAAAAAGTCATATTTGAATAATTCAGAGGCTTCAGCAATTGTGCATTAATGGCTTAGTGTCATTAATCCATGAAGATATTTGAAAAAATGAACTTTAAATCCTTTTTTTATGATTCTGTCATTTGAACATATCAGATTTTGTTTATTTTTTAAAGTAGTTTTAGTCCCTTCAGTTTTCAAAACTATGCTGACCTATGAGTGTGGGAAAGATTAGAAGTCTACTGTAGAATCAGCCATCTTCTATATTTGTTGTGTCTACCTACTACAAAAACATAAAATTTAGTCAGATGTTCCACTACTTTGTCAACACAAGGTCACCCATCTGGCTGTGGGGTCTGTCAAAATCACCTTGTTCTTATTATAAAGTGTTCTTGTTATAAATAATATTTGTCTGATTGAAATAAAAGATTATTTTTATATTTCATTTTGAAAAAAAATTCAGTTGACCATAAATGTAAGCATTTTTTCATGATACTCAATTATATTGTATTGATCTAAATGTCTATAATTTTGCCAGTAACACAATGTACTGATTATTGAAATTTTGAAGGAATTTTTGAAATTGGATTATATGAATCTTCAAATTTTGCTCTTCAAGACTGCTTAGCTATACTGGATATCTTGTATTTCCACTTGAATTTTTGGCTCAGTTTGTTAATTTCTACAGAGATGCCTGCAATGATTTTGACAGGATTGTGTGGAATTTATAGATTAATTTGTGCAGATTTGTCATGCTGACAATATTGTTTTCTTCTCTATGTGTAGACAGTGCTCATCTTAAATTTATTTCTAAATATTTTATTTTTTATTTATAGTGAAAATGGATTTTTTTCCTTAATTATATTTTCAGATTGCTTATTGATAGTATAGAGAAATACAATTGGTTTTCTTTATTTTTTTAACATTCGTAGCTTTTGATCATTCCATTCTACATATATAATCAGTAATTCACAATATCATCACATAGTTGCATATTCATCATCATGATCATTTCTTGGAACATTTGCATCTGCTCAGAAAAAGAAATAAAAAGAAAATAGAAAAAAATTCATACATACCATACACCCCACCCCTTGCACTCACCAATCACCAGCAGTTCACTCTAAATTTATTTTAACATTTGTTCCCCTATTATTCATCTTTGTTCCATATATTTTACTTATCTGTTGATAAGGTAGATAAAAAGAGGATCAGACACAAGGTTTTCACAATCACACAGTCACATTGTGAAAGCTACAGCATTATACAATCATCTTCAAGAAACATGGCTACTGGAACACAGCTCTACATTTTCAGGCAGTTCCCTCCAGCCTCTCCACTACATCTTGACTAACAAGGTGATATCTATTTAATGCATAAGAATAACCTCCAGGGAAACCTCTCAATTCTGTTTGGAATCTCTCGGCCATTGACACTTTATTTAGTTTCATTTCGCTCTTCCCCCTTTTGGCCAAGAAGGTGTTCTCAATCCCCTGATGCCGAGTCTCAGCTCATTCTGGGGGTTCTCTCAATCCCCTGATGCTGAGTCTCTGCTCATTCCAGGATTTCTGTCCCACATTGCCAGGGAGGTCCACACCCCTGGGAGTCATGTCCCATGTAGACAGGGGGAGGGTGGTGAGTGTGATTGTTGTGTTGGCTGGAGAGAGAGGACACATCTGAGCAACAAAAGAGGTTCTCTTGGGGGTGACTCTTAGGCCTAATTTTAAGTAGGCTTGACCTATCCTTTGTGGGGTTAAGTTTCATATGAACACACCCCAAGATTCGGGGCCTATAGCTTTGATTGTCCACACTGCTTGTGAGAATATCAAGAATTCAACTTGGGGAAGTTGAATTTTCCACCTTTCTCATCATTCCCTTAAGGCAACTTTGCAAATACTTTTTTATTCATTGTTCAAATCACTCTGGGATTTATCAGCGCATCACTCTGGACAAACCAATTGTTGGTTTGTTCCTTTGACTGGGTCGTATCTTCAATTTTC
>PVIY010010743.1:0-67636 GCA_004026745.1 Myrmecophaga tridactyla | reverse complement strand
AATCATCCCCAGCTGAGGGCTGCCCCTTCCCTCCTCCCTGCTCCTCAGTGCTTTCGTTCCCCCAGAGCCACCCCTCTGCCCTCTTTTATTCTGAGTTGTTTTTTCCTTCTGCAAAACCCTGTTTTATTCCTATGTATCCTATGAACCTAATGAAATCTTATGCGACTTGATATGAACATATGCCACAACCTTTCTCAGAAACCTCACAGATCTGTTGGTTAATTCTTTGAAGCGTGACTCTCATTTTTGTGACGGTAGGTATGGGGGATCAGTCACTGCTTAAATAGCCCTTCAGCTCATGGTGGTTAGTAATTATTTCACAGTTTTCAAGCATTTGCTGTTTTCTAAAGTTTTGACTATTTTTATGCCATGGCAAGGAAACTTAATGTCATGCCTTATTTTTGTGGCATCTTTCCACTTCTGGGGAAAGCACGTCAGTTTCTACTCTTTTATAATTATTAATCACCTTCCCTTGCTTTTCCCCAAAGATAAGCACACAAAGATGAAAACTATACATTCTAGGTATTGTTAGTTTTTGTAACTTGAGTGGTTTCTAAGAGGAAAGGAAGAAATGTTATCCATAAAATAATTGCACAAACCCCGTTACATCTGAAGAGCTGCTTTTGGAATTGGGGACGTATTCTTTATTGACTCCCCGACTGAAGCAAGTCCCTCTCCGATGGTTGAGTCATGGCCAATTAAATGAAAGGTCAGTTGAGTAGATAATGGATGTGAGCTTCTCTGTACGCTTTGGAAATCTCAATGAAAAATGGAGCAAGCTGTTCAGTACACCTGGTTTCCCTTGGTGTATGTGACCACAAATGTTTTTGGCAGAGTATGGTGTGTAATTTCCAGAATTTAAAGTCCCATTGGCAATCTCTCCTTGGAAGCTTCACTCTCAAACTTTCCATATATATATTTAGAGTGAAAGAAGTAGGAATGCTTCATTGTGTACTTGTCCCTATATAAAGCATTAAGAAAGGGAGCTTTTTGTCCCTATCCCCCATTCAATGTTGAGGTCATCACAGAAAGTTCCCGGCCTAACCCTGCACCCCAAGTGCCATTGCCCACTTTCCCTTGGGTTGTGCTTAAACTCCAGCCAAGTCACAGACTGGCATTGAGACAGACACTCGGTCGCCACCTGGAGGTGTCACCACCTCCCTCCCGGCCATTGGGACCTGGCGACCCTCCTCGCACATTGGGCCAACCTCATGCAGGGGTTTCAGGGAACTTCTCTGCACCCTTCTTAGGCCCATGGGATCATCCGGGGGCCCAGTAGGGTCCCACGATGGGGCTCTTCTGCCTGCACATGAGGCACAACCATTTCTACTCTAATTGCTTCCAAGCCATGTGGGCTGTGGGGGCACAGGGGCTTTGCTATCTTTTGGGCCTTTCCCAGGAGATAGCCCTGACCAAACCCTGGGGCTACTAAGAGCTCCATTCCCTGAGCTCAGCTAGCAGGAAAGGTGAAGAGAATGGAGGGTCAGAGCAGAGGTCCTTTCTTTAGCACAGCAGCCAGGGCTCACCCCTGCTTCTCCCCTGGAGGGTAGAGGGATTGGAAGCATTTCTGTGGGTGATCATTGGTGTCCCAGGTCCTGGGTCTCCACTTAGCTTCCTTCATTTCAGAAAATCCAACGACCAGGAATTTGAAAGGCAAATCCCTTTTCTCTGATTTTCTGCTATAACAACCCTTCCCCAAGGCAATGGCTATCACAGCATCCGGCTGCTGCCCAAATGGGGGACAGAGTCAGGATTTTTAGGCATAGCGAGGGAAGAAAGCATCAGTAAATATTTCAAAATAGCATCCTTCCACAATATTATTAACATTGTGCTGGGGAGCCAATTAGGAGTTCTCTTCGTAGGCTAATTTGGGGCATTAGACTCAATCCCCCTTGAAGTAGAGGTTGCTCATTGATAAAACCCTGAGCATATAACAATGACACTGTGAGATAGGAAACTGGACAGTATAAAGTATTCATCTCACCTGATAAGGCATCAGGAGTCCCTGGCTTTTGATGTACAGTTTTAGATGTTATTCATCAAGGTACTTAGAGTAACGGAAAGCTCTATATTCTTGTATAATGTAAATTCTATTTTAAGTCTGCTTGGATGTTACCAAGTTTTCTACACCAGTGATCCATTGAAAAAAATCTTTCCTTGAATTCTGCTTGCCACTAATCAGGCTATTATATTCAGGTTTTTTTTTTTAGATAGGTTGACAAATTGAAAGAGCAGCTTTAAATGTTGAAGTGGTTTAAAAATAGAAGTCTTTTACATCAAACTATTCTGAGTTACTACTTTGAGCGATAAAAATGTACTTTATAGCTTGTTAACCTAAGTCTCATGGATAGCCTTTCTACAATAGTGTAAGTAGGTCTTTGTTTACCGTCTAAATCAGTCTTGTCAGAGCAATTCTCTCTAGTGATTTTTGTTTTTTAAAGTCAGAGTAAACCCATGCATTCTTTCTTCTGTGATTTTTCTAGCCAGGCATGGTGTTCTCCTACAGTTGTATTTTGAATATGAATACCAGTCTTCAGCTGACTTTAGCATTTTATAGAAATATGTCTATGTAACTTCCATTTATGTCAGTATCTACCAAACATATTAACTGAGGTTTATAGCCTGGTTATTTTGTATTTTGGTTGCTTCTAAGGCTCTTGAATATCCACTTATGTACTTTATACTCATTAAAGCAGGGTATTGGAAGCCACCTTATTTTGAGGTGTGACATAAAGCACAAGTAGAGCTCAGTTACTACACGTTTTTAACATAATCTATTTAAAGGTAGTGTATATCGCAAAAAGCAAAATGTGTCAATAAACAATATGATGGGGACATGGAGTTTTATGACTGGAAATAAAGTATGTAAAACCTATTCAGAAGATCTAAATACACCTTGAAAATTGGCAGACACTTTAGAATGAAATGACTAGTTCTCATAACTCAGGTCAGTTAAGAGATAAAAATATACTACTCCAAGAAACTATTGCCAAAAATTGCAGTGTGATATTGAATGCAAAGTCCAGTCTAACTTTGAACCTCAAATAACTAACACTTACCTTGGATCTTTTCTATTGATTCTCAGGGGAAAGAAAAAGCAAGAAATATTTAGGTAACTAAAAAACATTTACTTCTATTAGAAATGTTAAAAAAAATAAAAAGTATAATGAAAAAGCCTGAATTAAAGAAACCATCCTCTCTGGATTCTAATTCTGAAACTTCTTAAAGGTCAGTCCTCGATATAGTGTCCTTTTTCTCCAGGATCTTCAAACTTTCCATTTTTTTTTTTTTAAACTTCTTATCACCAGCATTAAAATACTCTAGTACCTACATTTACCAAAATAAAATGGTTTTCCTGACTCTCATTTTCTTTCCAGATACTCTCCTATTCCTCTTCTCTTTTAAGCCAGTTCTCCAGCAAAGGCTTTTGCTTATGCTCAGCGCCTTAACTCCTGCTTTTCCAAATCACTGGGAGGAGGCAATGTGGCTGCCGCTTTGGCCCCATACCACTGGAAAGAAGGTCCAGCACCTTATGTGACTCTTTGGGTATTGGAGGCAGTTTGCGCCCCACTTGGGTTTTGTTTGTAGTCTTTATTTCAGATAACCTACAAGTCATCCTTTGTGTGGAACCCACACCAGCACTGGGTCCCGGAAGCTCCAGAAAGCTCTGGTGCCCTCACTACCTCTGAGGCCCTGTAACCCAAACCCTCTGAGCAGCAGAGCCTCCCGACAGGTGGTTCGGATGATCGGAGGCCCTGCAAGGAGAGGCAGCGTCCACCAGGAAGCACCTGCAGAGTCTGGTCTTGTACTGTCCTGTCTCTATGACCACGTACAGCCCTTTTGAAAAGCAGATATTAGCTCGCTCCTGGGCTCTTGGCAAAACTGAATACCTGGGCCATGGAAGCTCTGAGATCTCTGGCCTGATATTGACATTTAAGAGCGAGTCAGCTTAGACTCAGTGACCCAGAGGTGGGGAGGGCCCAATCAGGCTTGTTGGTCAAATGGGAACACACATCAGGAGTGCAGGAGCTTGATGTCAGCAGCATTGTGGCTTTATGTCTAACAGTGGCAGCTAACCCTCTGGGAAAAATATATCCCTCACCCTGCCACTTAGAACACAGCTGCTGGCTCAGTGGGGCCCAGGATCCCCAGAGCTTCCTGCCAGGCCTGATAAACTGATGATTCAGCTGAGCTGAAACCCCACATGCCCACGGTGCCACGGCAGCTCAACTCCACGCCAGCTAAGCAGAACCCAAAATGGGCACGCTTGCCCCATCCAGTGGACGCAGCATAAGGCTGTTCTCATTTATAACCCAAATGCCTCTTACTGTTCAACCTTGCTGTGCTGTCACTGATTCCAAAGCTGTTGACAGTGGCTTAATTCTTTAGATCTGTTGCTTGAAAACTTACAGGCCTGCAAATAGAAAGCACATCTCTTGGGGACTGCGGACCAGGCAATTAAGAAACGCTGCTGGTCAAACATCTGGGTTACTCCTGTAGAGGCCCACCATCTGGGCCTGCCCTCTCGTGGGACCCGCTGGGCTGGAGCTCCTGATGGAGCCCATTCCACGCAGATGGCTACCACTGCTGCCTGGAGCCGTGCCCATCCCAGAGGTGGCAGCCCTTCCACCACCTAGACTAGGCATGGAGTGAAGAGCCCTGCTCTTGGCACTGAGCAACCACTGCATGCCAGACTTGCGACCCACACGTGTCTCAGGGACAACATCGCACAGGGGTGCCCCTGCCTGCTCCTGCAAGACCCACTCCACTGCACCTGTGACTCCACCTTGGGGCAGTTGGTGGAGCCTCACCATTGCTGACACTTCTTCAGGGGACAGGGTTGTTGTTCCAGACCAGTCTGCTGACCTTGGCCTCACCACTGTGGCCCCTGAAACAAATTTGCCCATATTTTCAGTTCACGTTTGCAGTCTGGCCATGATATGCCTTTTATTGCAAAAGGTAGGAAGGGGGGGTGAACAAAAACACATCTTGCTCTGTAAGAAATCACAATTTGGTTGGAGAAGCAAGACTGAGTGGACTAAAATAGTTCATAGTATTAACACCATTTGCTATTGTTATTTAATTTCAAAATTATATGGGACCAAACATAAGTAACAGAAAAATTTGGTAAAGCAATTATAGATTCTGCAGGGAGAAAGAGTCAGCAAGGCTTTGCAGAAGAGACCCAGGCCTCTCCGGCTGTTTGTCCATCTCTGGAAATTTGACCATCAGTGGCATGCAAGGCTGATCTCAGATGACTGGTTTGCATTGTATCATATGATTTTTCTTAACAATAAAGGATCAGGATAAGTATTTATAGTGAAATGTTTCCTTTGGTTGATTTGGAAATGTCTCCGTTCATTGCTATGTGAAACAAGCTTTGTGAAAGAAATTATGCCAACTTGGCAGAGTGGATCTTTTTTAGAGAGAAAACAGAATCGGAAATCTAACAACAATTTGGGTAGAAATTGTCATGCTTCTTATTGGCACATATTTTAGTTATTAAAAGGATTTAGTAAACATAATGAAAATGTCCTTCAGGAACACCAAAGATGATAATACTGACAAAAAAATTTGCTCTGCCACACTGAAGATTATAACTAACCAGTAAATGCCATCAAACAAAGTAAACTGTATCTTTTTGGTAATTATAAAATATAACCTAAGTAGATTAGATCCTCTATTTCAAGATGTGGTTCTTGATAATAAAAGCAAAATATTACAAATATCCATTAGAACAAGTTCCCTGTCTTCTTTCTTTCACCCAAAGTTCATTAACTTTTGCAGAATTCCATGAGTGTCAAGGTTAATAATATTTTAGGAGCATTTACTACTTGGTTTTATGTCTTCTGATCTTAACTTCACACTTTCTTATATATTTTTGAAGTTTTCTTATGGAAGTTTGCTTTCTTTGCCTGGCTTTATCTCGACAATAAGACCTAACACTAAGCGGGGCAGTGTTTCATTTTGTTTAATCCTTCCAAATATAATGGCCTAAGACCCACATAATCTCCAGATAAGACCCACAACTCTTATCATACGTGATAACAATCCTCCCTCTTTCTGAAATCTTAGAAAAATCTGCAATGCCAGATATTCAGCAGTTTTGTTTGGAGTTACATAAATATTACTCACAGGAGCCAACAAGCTTTAAACGCATTTACTTTAGAGGGTAGTTGTGTGTTTGCTTGCCTCCTCGGGGCATCATTGCCACCTCTGCCCAATTCCAACAGCTGTCCTTGTAATATTTTACTGTGAGGATAGTTGAATGTTTTAGCCAGGCTTTGTCCTTCTCCTAGAACATAGTATTCCCAGTGATTGCCATAGGGAGAGATTTTTCCGGAGCGTGTTAAGAAATGATGCAATTGTATATGTAGAATGGAATGATATCTTAATGTTTTTTTGTTAATTTTTTTAATTAATAAAAAAAGTTTATTAAAAAAAAAAAAAAGAAAGAAATGATGGAGTCCTTGATTGACCCCAGTGGCTGGTCCTTATGTCTGTGCAGGGATGGAAGTTAAAGGGCCACTCATTGACATGTGCGGTCCCACAGTGATGCGTTTTTTTGTAAATCTGTAAAGGTGAGATGCAAAAGTTTAGCTACAGTTGGTTGATACTGCTGCCTCTCTCTAATGTGCCTTCCCTCCCGTACGTTTCCCCTGATGGTCAGTGGAACTGGAGTGTTCTGGGCAGCTTGGAGCACCGGTTGGGGGAAATTGATTTGGTGAGACACAGAGTTTGAGTTTAGTGAGACCCATTTAGTGGTTCACTCTCTTGCTGACTGTGTCAGCTCACCAGGAATCATTGCATGAAGGTACCGGCCAGAGATCCCCTCTCTACGTGAACATGTCCGCGTGCTCGCAGCAGAAGTAGGGGAGCAGCCGGGGAGAAACAGGATTAGAAGCGTATGGGGCCAGGAGCAAGTCTGCGAGACATTGTCCCAATGATTGGATGTGTGAGAAATTTGTAAAAGGAAGGCTCTGTTCTCATCAATAATGCAGGATATACTATTATAGATGGAGCTATATTTGATTTGTTTATTTTTTTATGTGAATTATATGAAATAAAATGTGTCAGAATTCCCTCCATTGTGCTATAGTGGCCCTACAAAAAAAAGCAAGCAGTCTATGTGTGAAGTTGCATTTTTTGTGGTACCCAATATATCATACCGTGTCTCAGCGTGTCCGAATCGTCTTGTCCTGAAGCGTTCTGGCTGTGCGTAGCAGCAGTGACAGATGAAAAGTAATTCCTGAGGAAAGAGATACACTTTAAATAGAAATAAAGAATAGGGTCTAAGGTTTTGTGATATTCCAACCAATGAAGAGGAGTGATTCATATGACTCCATTGGGAAAAGATTTGAATTTCTTGCTGTTTGACATAAAATTCTGATATCAACGAAGATAACCTAATATGCCATAGATGGGTGCCCATAAGCCAGTACAGCAGGGGACTGACAACCAGCTGGAAAATGAGTGGCATCAATTCAAAGAGTGCTGGAGGTTTGTTTCCGTGCAAGAAAACATTAAAAGACTCTGAAACCATATGTGGGAGAGAAATTAGGACTTTCACACATTTTACAATTCTAAAAATGTGCAGGGTAGAACCAATAATGAACCATGGAGCTGAAAGAAACTTTTAACAATTATCAATTATAAAAAAGAAATTTAGATCCACCATGCTAAAAGAAAGACTAGATGAAACAGTCTTCTGGAACAATATTCATAATTTTGCATTTTTTATTTTTTTCAAAAAGCACCCCAAACGGTGTGAGCTTCAGCCTGCAGAGAGCCTGGAGCCACCCTGTGCTCGTGCATCCTGCATCCTTCTCAGAACTTGAGTTTGCGTCATCAGAATTGGTAGTGACACGTAGACTGTGACAGCGAGTTCCTTCCCAAGGGGGTAGACACAGGAAACTTATGTTAGGAAGAAAAGGTGAGAATGTAAGAGAAGCTGTGATTGCTCAAGCCAAGGCTACAAATCTGCAACTCCATTAAGCAAAATGCTGCGGTTTGCTCTTCTAATCGACTCCCAAAACCATGACCATAGTTACACTGGGGTGTGGAAGAAATCTGAGGTCATTTGGGAGCTTCCGTTCACTAATTCTGTCCACCTGTCCTAGGTGGTTTTCTTCACTCTCCGTGGAGTATCAGGGCACCATAAATGAGCGGATGTCTGGTTTGGTAAACATGCATGGCCTGGGGCACCACAAGCATCAGATCTTGGAAGGAATGAGGCAATGAGCCATTTCTGGACATTTGTCAAGGCCGGTGCTGCTGTGTGAAGAAGGGCAGAGCCTCGTCTTCAGGTGCCACTCCAGCAAACAGGGACAGGTGGGTCCTCTGTGTGTGAAGAGAATGCCGGAAGGCAGGGGACGCACACCTCGCCTTCATGTACACATCCCCAAATCTCCACGCAACACAATTCAGAGCACCCTAGAACGGGGTTCACTTATCTCTCCTGAGACTAGGCCCCTGGTGAAAGTGGGGTGGCTGGCTAGAGGAGGGGCCCCACGACTCACTGGTTAGCCCCAGCAGCGGCCCGCTCGTGGTAAGGACAGATGCACTGGGCTTGTCGGGACGTCCTTTCTCTGCAGTCACCTGGGTCAGTGGAGGGAGCCCAGGCTGGAGTCCCCATATGAGGCTGAATACTCCGGATTGAGATGTATGGCTTGACCTCAGGAAAATGGCAGAACCAGGCTGTCTCTGACAGTAGCCTCTGCCATTACACTGAGATGAGTGTGTGTAGGTGCATTCTCTTTGCATGCTATAATGCACTGTTACTACTCTACAGTTGTTACTGGGGAAGATTTTAGTAGAGAAAAAAATCACTATGTAAAAAGTACTTTCAGAAATTTCAACAAAACAGAAGCTGTGCGCAGGTGATGCGCACAGGCTCTGGCGCCTGAGATCAGTCCTGGCGCTGCTTCCTGTGAGCTGTGTGGCCTTGGGCAAGTAACTTAGCGACTCTGTGTCCACTTCCTCATCCACAAGGTGGGGATAATAGAACAACTTCACACGGGCATTGCGAAGATTAAATGAGCTCACTCAAGCATAGAACTTAAAGTGTACCTGGCGCAAAGAGTGCTCAATAATTATGAGCTGTTGTTATGTTATTATTATTGTTACTATTATTGATGCCTGAAGTCACTTTGAACTAAAAAATCAGGATGAAAAAATTTGTTTTGTTTCAGAAGTTCGGAATTGTTACCAAAATCCACCAAACCTGGGAAAGGTATTTAAAGAAATAGAAGTTTGGATTAAATCCTTATTTTGTTGTTTAACATTCAAATGCATGATTTAACCAGTGTCTAATATGTACACTTTTAATTCCAAGCCTAAATACAGTTGTTAAATGTAAATAACGGTTTAATTCCAAGAGTGAACCTAGGCATTAGGGCAAACAAATGCAAAGGTTATCTTTCTTGGCACCCCAGAAAATATTTTACACAATGTCGGGATCACTGAAATAATTACAGTTCCTCTGCAGTATGCCAGCCCTAGAAGATCTAAGATTTAAGATCTAGGGTATCTTAAATTCTGTTAAGTCTCTAAAAACCTTACCGGTATTTTTCTTTTTGTTGACTGAGCATTTCACAATCTTCTAGCTATCACAGCCCATTGTTAATTGTTGAAAATTTGTTGTGATTTGCTGATAATAGCCTGACAATTGTACCAGGCTGCTCGAATGGTAGGGAAAAAATATAGAGGGAGAGGAGGAGGATGTATCACCAGGTAATATGAAAAGGGGAGCAGCAACATAAATGATGCTTTATTAACAAGCAGGAGCAAAGGAGGGGAAAGCAGTTTAGGAATAATTACCCAAAAGATGTAGGACTACCTAATTTTCAGGGTCTTGTGTGGTCCACAGCCTGGGCCCCACGTGGAGCCGGTTGGAAATGCAGACTCTCAGGCCCCACCCCAGACGGGCGGCGATTCGGCCCATTGGCATTTGAGAAGCGCTGGGCTCAGCAGCCTTCCTTCCCCACTCTCTTCAGCCCTAACTTCTGTCCTGCTGTTCTCTCTGCTAGGAAGAACTTCCTCCCAGCCAAGGTTCCACTGAGAGGTTTAGAGGCCCTACACATTGAAACTATAAAATCCAGATGCAATAGGATAAGGGCCTATGCTGAATTAATCACTGCGGGCATCAATAGAAATCACTGGATATAAGGAACACCAGGCTATTAAAATTGTGAAACCTTGTGGCCTAGGAGGAGGAAGAGGAATGTATTTAGATACACTTGTTATCCCTATTTTACAGATGAAGAAACCGTGGCAAGGAGAAGTTAAAAAACTTGTTCAAGTCCTCAGAGCTATGTAGAGAGAAGGCCAGGATTCTTGGCTCCGTGGCAGGCACATCTAATCCTATGGGTACAAAAGATGAGAGCAGGGAAGGCAGGCTGGACCCACAGACAGTCAGAGGGGCAGGAAGGGCAGTTTTGTGGGATACAACTGGGGGAAATAATCAGCTCATAACGATTGAGCCAGAATGTAAGATACCCTAGAAAACCGATATTATGTTACCTAAAAAGGACGAGAAAAGGAACCACGCACACACACACTCACATACACCCACACACTCATTCACACATATGTCACCCATCACTACATAAGAGTGTGCTTTTCTGGTTATGGAGGTAAATGTTCCCGGTTTCGGAGACCTCTGGCCAATACTTTTCTCTTCTCATCTCAAACATCCTTCATCCCTCCCCCATCTCACTCTTATTTCCTCAGACAATTGCTCTTAGGTAATTGCATGCCGAGGAGGAATGACCACGTGAGAAGACACAGCTCCTGTCTTCAATGGATTTTAAATTTAGTAGGAAAACATATGGTTCTACAGTTGCTTAAAATAGTCTTATACTAACAGTAATGCCACATGTAGTTACAGCATTTGAAATGATGGACCATTCTCCCTTTCTTGAGACTCTTAACTTAAATGACATCTCTCCTTATGCCTCACTACTGCTCTGCCTCCCTGGCTGGCTGGCTTCTCTTCCTCCTTCTCCTGATCTCAGCCTTAAATGATGAAGCCTCTTGGGGATCTGCCCATCCCTGTTCTCCATCTACATTCTTTGTTGAAGTAATAACAACCAGTGTCCTGGCTTTAAATACCATCCTTACAACTTTGAATTCCATTATTTACATTTCCAGTACCCACCTCTCCCCTGGAACTCCAGATGCGTGCCTCTAAGAACTACTTGACATCTTCACTTGGATGTCTGAACACATCAAAGTTATTGAGTCCATGCAGAGCCTTTAACTTCTCTGCTACTCCAACTCCCAAATACACATGCTCCTTCTTGATAAGTGGTACCGATCCATCCAACCGGTTGCTCAGATCTGAAACTGGCAGTCATCATTAATTCCTGTCTCTCAAATCCTCATGTCCAACCTGTCAGTAATTCCCATTAACCATTCCTACAAAATATACCCTGTATGCCTGCTTCTCTCCATCTCCAATGATACCCCCCCAAGTCTAAGCCACCAGGGTCTCTTCCCTGGTCTACTGGAGTAGACTTCTTACTGTCTCCCTGACTCTACTCATGTGCCCATCATCCATTCTCCAGCAGCTAGAGTTATCTTTTATGTTTATTAGATTATCAGATTGTTTAATTTCCTAATATCCTTCAATAGTTCCCCATTAGATTTAGATTAAGATTCAAATACTCTACCATACCCCACTTACCTCACCTGAATTGGCCCCCTCCTACCACCCTGACTCATCATCGGCCATCCACCTTACTCTTCAGGTTCCGAACACACTGGCATCCTTGCTGCCCTTCGAGCTGCTAAGCTCTTTGCTGCCTCAGGACCTTCCTATTTTCTCTTCTTTCTGCCTGCAATGCCTTCTCCATGGCTGGATCCTTCTGATCCTTCAGGCTTCTGCTCAAATGATATTTCTCCTGAGAACCCATCCCCAAACATTTTCTCTTCCGTGGTTACTGATCTTTTCACTTTATCACCTTGTTCCTTTTATTGAGAAGCCTTATTTGAGAAGAAATTACATTATTTATTTGCTCATTCTCTGTCTCCCCCACTAGCATCTGTAAGCTGTGCAGTATGCTTATCTTTTTGCTTCAGTATTCTTATTATTAGGATGTGTTCTTGGTATACATTATGAGCCCATTAAGATTTAATCAAATAAAGAAATGCTATAATGAAAGCAATATACATAGATATACAATACATACAGATATTTATATATCTTAAGAGGCAAACAGCAGGATTGTTGACATGTTCTAGCCTATTTCATAACAGAAAAAGCTGAAGGACAGTTCAACCTGGCATAGAGAAGACCAGGAGAGATATAACATCTGTCTTCTAATCCTCAAAGGACTGTTATCAAAAGGAATTCGGTATCACCCTAGGAGCTAAAATGAAGGAGAAGAGGCAGAGGCTGAAAGGGGGCTTATGTTGGTACAATTTAAGGTAGAAATTTGGAGCAATAAGAGCTGTCCAAAAATATATTGGTCTGTTTTGGGAGGCAGTAGCTTTCTTGTTACTACAGATGTTCACAATTAGAGAGGGTAGATTTATGGCAGAGATGTTGTAAAGAAAATCCATAGCTTCTCATAATAAAAAGCATTTAAGGTTCCTTTCCATCCTGGCTATATTTAGAAGCTAAAAGCAGTAATTTTCTCTAAGGGACCTGTTGTTCTGGTGTGATTAATAGATAAAGGTTAAGTTGATGTGAAGATGGACTAGATTTTTTAGTTGCAACTTAATATTCTTTGTCAAAGAGGAAGTTGAGTACTTATATTTTAAATAAAATGAGATGGAGAGAAATCAAAACAACAACCAAAGTATAAAATGCACATATTCAAATCCTGAGCAGTTGCCTTTAATAAATCTTGGGGCCTCCTGTTCTAGAATTTCATTCTGAGTCATGTAAAAGGAAGAGATTCATTACTTTGTACTTTCACTGTAATTTTCACAACAGATTGTATTATTCAAACTTGTCACACATTTTATTCATTAGATTTCATTTCAAATAACTTTTGCCTCAATCAGATTTAGGCTTGATGGGATAGATGTGCCTCCACTGAAGATATTTGAAGGAATAGTTAAAGGTTCCGAAAGTAAATGTAGAAGAGCATACCACAAAATATTTTACACAATGGTGGAACCCCTGAAATAATTACAGTTCCTTCCAAGGTGATTACTTGGTGATTAACACTTCTTGAATATATTGGTTTTATTGGGTGTGTTAAAACACATACGCACACACACGCACACACATAAACACACGTATCACTTGATGGTCATGAGATATGAGGTAACATGCACAGGTACAGGAAGATTCAACATTTTTTGAGTGTGTATGTGTGTGGGTCTTGACAACCTCATCTGTATTGTATGGTTTGCAGTGCATACCAAAATATTTAAGCCATTATAATGGTCATAAGCATCGATTCTGTTATTTTTTGAAGATTTTGTACAGCATTTAAAAATATACTATTTTAGTTTGCTAGGCTGCTGAAAGCAGATACCATAAAATGGGGTGGCTTTAACAATGGGGATATATTAGCTTACAAGTTTATAGCTTTGAGGCTGTGAGAATGCCTAAATCAAGGTATCGTCATCACGGTGATGCTTTCTTTCAGAAGACCGGCTGCTGGCGATCCTTGGCTCTTCTGTCACATGGCAAAGCACATGGCAGCGTCTGCTGATCTCTCCCTTCCTTTCCAGGTTTTGTTGCTTTCAGCTGCTTGGTTCCATGGCTTTCTCTCTCTTTGTCTGAATTTCATTCTCTTGTAAAGGACTCCAGTAATAGGATCAAGGCCCATCCTGAATGGGGTGGGTCATACCATCACTGAAGTAGCCTCATTAAAAGGTCCCGTTCACTATGGGCTCACACCCCCGGGGATGGATTAACTTTAAGAACACGTTTATCTGGGGGACATGCAGTTTCAAACCACCACCTCTGTTATTACGTGTTTCTCCTAACACCCGCAGGATCGATCGATGGGCCATAACATTCTACATGCAGTGATAGCATTGTGCTCACGAAGGCAGGGGCTGTAAGTCTGAAACTGTCAATTTGGATGTCCCAGGGACTAATCTGAGTGGTTTGCGACCTATTAATGTTTTGTGTAAAATCTATGGCCGATTGTATGCCTTTGAATAGCCCTGAAATAATTTAGTTGATTTTCTATGAATGACTGTAGAAATTCTAAGCATATATTCAGTGCATAATATTTCAAATTATATCTTTTTTTATTTTGAAGAAATGAAATACTTTTCATGTCTAGCTCTAATTTATCACTTTGAAGTTATGCCCAGTGAACTGATAGACCATTATCCTATCTTATTAAAACACTCGTGGCTGGCTGTTATGACAATATATCAAGAGAGAAGCAAAACAAGGCGATGTATGCAGAATACTTAAGTAAATTTTGTCTTTGATACGAGTTTTTTAGGTAGATGTGGTGTAAGTCTTAGCAATACATGTTAAGCATTGTTTGTGTTTGAGTTTCCAGATCAATGTTTTAGGCACGCCTAATCCTATAGTTTTGTATTAGGCCACATTATTTTCTTCCTACTCTCCCAAAAGAAAAATAAAGCATTTCTTTTAGCAGTTTGACCCTGTTACAAATGTTGCCCTTGAGCTTTGTTTTTCAATTCCAAAGGCATTTTAACAACCATAATCCAAGACAAGAAGATAATATATTTATTATTTGATCATTTTTACAGTGCCTATATTTCTGCTATGATAAAATACCTTACAGTTAATCCTTCCCAGATATCAAAGTAAAGCTTTTAGATTGAACTATGTCTGGTTTTTAAACATCCAAAAGCTGAAATCTTTCATTATTTTTACCTTTGCATTCAAGGAAAACTAAAATTCAGCCAGATCTTGATATAATTGGTATAAGATGAATGTGACTTTTCCCCCAGCTGTATAATTTGTTGTCATATACTAGATACTAATATTGCTAGAATTAGGTATTTTACCACCTGAATGTGAAAGTGCGGAGGACTGTCATTTTGCATTCAAGAAGCTGAAAGGAGAAAAGTGAATATTGGAGAATATGTTTTTCTCTTGGGAAAAAAAAGAATGATATATTAATAGCTCAATTTAAATACTTGCATTTTTAATATTGGAGAACATATGAGTGTCCCCTACTTTTTTGTCTGTCTGCCTGCCTCCCTTAACTTGGGAAGCTGCCCCTACTCCCTCTTCCTGTTCTTCTGGAAGGTGGGTTTGTCAACCAGAGCCCTCATTCAGCTGCCTCCAGGGTTGGGTCAGTGGCCCAGAAAGGCCAGTTGGAGCCCTTCTGTGATACTGGTACAAACTCAAAGAAACAAACAAAAAACCCCAGAAAGTTGTTCTTTTCTTTTCATAGCTGTAGACAACATTCTATGCCTGAATTTTGGAGTGTCAGGGTGTGAGGAGACCCAAGTAGTCCTAGCTGGTCAAAAGGACCTGCCAAAGAAGGTGGGGAACTCTGGGAGAGTGAAGCTGACACATGGGGAGTTGAAGGGGAGTTGAAAGCAAGAGTGACTACAGCTGACTCCTGGGTTCAGCTGTGCCTAAAGTCCAACTCAGTCCCTGGATTCCTTCTTTGCCTTGAGCAACTGAGACTTGACAAATAACAAGAACTTTAAAAAGAAAATCAATACTTAAGTGTATCAAGATACAGTGTAAGTGTTAACATGACATTCAGAAATCCATTTAGTTATTTACTCACAAGTGTTCGGAAGCCTGTTTTCTTTTTCTTTCATATAAATACTAGGCAATGTTTGAGGCATTGGGATTCAAGTAGTGAGCGAGAGAAACACAGTATCTGCCTTGTTTGTGGATCAGGCAAACATTGAACAATTAATGACAAGTGAGATAAAGCTTACAAAATGGTAAAAAGAAGACACAGTGAGAGAATAATTTAGAAGGAGTTAAGGTATTAGTCTTCCTGGGCTAAAGTGGTGAGGCCTGAAAGATGAGTGTGAGTTAGCTAAAATGGGGAAGAATGCCTGAGTCCAAGGGAAAGTATGTGTAGAGGCATATATGTATATATATATATACATATAGAGTGGAAGAGCAAGAAATGGAATGGCCTAAATGAAGAGAGAAAAAGACAGACAGCAAGAGACACAGAGAAACTGTGGGAGACAGACTTCCTAAGAGCGGCAGAGGCCAAATCCTCTTGTTCCCTTTGGAAGCTTCCACTGGCATGGGAGTGACAAGGTAGATGGAAGTGCCATTACCTGAGGCAGGGATGCAGACAGGAGGAAACATTTAAAGGAGGTGAGATGGATCATCCGATTTGGTATATAAGTTTGAAAGGAAATATCTACTGGTATATAAATGATTCATGCTCTGCGGGGATTTCTGTCCTATATATTGTCTCTGTATGTGGGTGGGGAGGGGCCTAAAGACAGAAAGGATTCTTTCTGATGACTATGCCTATACCCCCCCTCAAAATAATAATGAGACAATACTCAAGTTTATTGTCACTAAAACAAATGTACTAACTGTGGCTTGGAGCTATGTACCCCAGAAAATGGGTTCTTAAACATAACCCATTTCTGTGGGCTGGAGCCCTGTAGACAGGACCTCCTGATGTGGTGGCTTCAGTGAAGGTGTGGCCCAGCTGAGTTAGGATGGGTCTTAACCCTATTACCAAAGACCTTAGGGGAAGGTCACAGAGAGAGAGAGAGAGAGAAGGCCACAGAGAGTGGCCAGAAGCTGGACATCAGTGGAACCAAGAAGCCAGGAGAGGCTGCTGTGTGCATTGCCACATAAAAGAAAAGCCAAGGACCAAGGATCACCAGCAGTCAGCCCCAGAGTGTGACAGTTTTCTGGGAGAAAGTCTTGCCTACCCTCACAATCATGAGCCAATTCCCATTAAATTTCCATTGTTTCAGCCAACCCATCACGTAGTATTTGCTTCCCATCACATAGTATTCAGCAGCCAGGAAACTGAATTGTTAAAGGAAGGAAAATTTTTGGTTTGCTGGAACGACAGACACCAGGTACATAGTCAAGAAATGTACAGTTGGAAAGAACTTTACAGATCACCTATTTCAACATAAAGTTTAAAAAATAAAGAAATCCAAGCCAAGAAATGAATAGGACCAAAAATAAAACTCCTGACATCAGAGCTTTGTTCTTTCTATTATGGTTTAGTGAAAAGGGAGTGTATTAGTCAGGGTTTGCTAGGGAAACAGAACTGTCAGCATGCATAGATATAGATATAATATAAATATAAGATTTTTATATTTTATATTTATTATAAATATATTATAAATATTTTATTATATTTATATTATAATTGTCTCCTACGACTCTAAGGGTAGGCATGTTCAAATTCTGTAGGGCAGCTGGGAGCTCTGATGAAGTTTACATGTGAATTCCCCAGGAGAAGCTGGCTGGCTGAAATATAGATGGAAATTTTCCCTTCTGACTGCTGAAATCGTCACTTTTAAAGCCTGCCATTGATTGGGTGAAATGTCTCTCTTTGCTGAAGACAGTCTCCTCAGTCAACTGTAGATGTCACCAGCCATAGATGCAATCAACTTACTGATGATTTAAGTCCACAAATTATCCTCACAATAACCATCAGGCCATAGGTTGCTGACCAAAGAACTAGGCACTGTCACCTGGTCAAGTTGACACATGAACCTAATCATCATGGGGCAGATGGAGAAAGGGGAGGAGAACACTCTAATGTGACAAAGATTTCCATTTTGTCATAGAGGACCCTCAATTTAATTTGAATGCCTGTTCACCTAATTTAGCTTTCAATTATATCAAGGGGGGTGCTGAGGTGACATTGGTTTGCAATGACTACTATTGGTAGGGTATGAAGAGATTTTGGAATCTCTTCATTCCAAAGATAGTGAAATGGAGATCATCTGTTAATTATGCAGGCGTGACCCAGGGCTGTCCCTAACAAACTGGAGTCTATGGTTTTCCTAACTATGAAAGCTAAGAAAGGAAATGTGGCACTGGTGGCATTTTTGCCATTTTGGGCTTGTAGCTTGTATAGCTTTCTCATCAAAAGTAGAATTTGTTTTGATTTCATATGCAAAAAAGAAAAAGGAAAAAATTAGTATAAAAAAATTAATTCCCGATTTTAATTTTTTTACCATTTGTCTTTTTCATGGTCATTTATTAAATATTGGTCTTGAATGTAATATTTTATTTTCAAAAAAGAGGGGTTAACTAGTTATTTTTTTCTAACTCTACACTGATCCAAAAGAGAGATCTCAAAGCAGGGAACATACAAATGTTGGTCTAATCCAAAGCTCTTCCTTCTGCTCTTCACAATCCTTCTTCCTCCGACATAATTTTTTTTTTTTTGTACAGGTAATGACTGTTCCTGCTTTTGATGAGCATTTTTTGAGTTTTGGAAATAAACTTTGACACCAGTAAGAAATGTTCTTTTGTTAGTAAAAGTTAAATAATAAGTAGAGAATAATACTTCTAAGCCAATTTTCAATGTCAGATCATATTTGAAATAATGATCTAATTAGAGTTAAATACATTTAAGAAACATAGTTATCACCAATATTAGCACAAATTTAACATCAGTGGTAATGATGATAAGACATGGCAAGCACTGCTGAGCATGCTTGTGTAGAACTTCTTCCTGAGCTGCTTTCTGAACAGGTGATGACAGCTCTTTCTTCAGTGGGTATTTAATAGCTGCACATCAATACAAGAGACATCTCTAAAGGAGTTGAGTATTTAATGCCTTAGTTGCTCTGACTGTGGGATTTCTATAGGGAATTCACATTGCTAAAGAGTAAACTAAACATACATTGACAGTTTTTATTGAAATCTCTGTACCTCAAAGCAAGTTACACTGAAAATAATAATCATATACTTAGGAAAGCATAGAAATATTTATATTATGGTAAAGGCAGACTATGTTCTTGAATTTATTGCATGAACAACAAGTTTTAGGGAATTGTATAAATGTAGGTAGATATAAATTGTACTAAAATGTGGGGATGCAATAATGTAATGTGTGGAACTGAGGCTTTTAGGATATTGAAAGTTAATATTCTATGAAATGTTTCTTAAGCAGAAAGCCCTAAATAAAAAGCCTCCCCAAATAAAATTGAGTCTCATTATTGAAAGGCAGTTTGTTCATATACCATGAGATCTTTATTTGAAGTATTTGCATATATTAGTTTTTTTCTTTTTTTACTGAAGACATTCTTCCTGGAAAATATGCATTTGTTTATGTAAATTTTGCCCTTTAAGTCTTGCAACTTTTATAATTTAATATGGCTGCTTTCTATTCTCTGATTTTGAAAATGGTTTACATTTAGTGGTGCTAAATCAATATATGCCTATTTTTATGTATTTAGTAAATGGGTCGCTGAACTCATTCTTAAAGAAGATTTGAAATTAAATAAATTTTCTCTTTTCTAATTAGAAATTTATAGTATTTTTGCATAGTCTGAAAATCAACTCCTGGGATCATTTGAAAATGGTTCTTTCTGGTCAAGAGGAAAGGAAAAGGAGGAGAGAAAGATTTCTTACACAGTCATACCATTAGAAATTAGGGGTCCTGAACAAGCAGGGTGTGTCTAGTGGGACTTTATAAATCATAGCATGTTAGGAAGAAGAATGATTTAATTTGTTACAGCCTATAACCTCTAATAACAGAAGAACCCATGAACTTTTTATGTGTTTGGGTTTTTTTTGGGGGGGGTGCTACATTATTTCATATCTAGAATTTCTTAAAAATTGCATTTACAATCAAACTACACTAGTCAATGGTTTTGAAGCTCTGAAACATTTTAAGGAAAAAGATCTGATGCCTCAAGTGTGTGATTGTTCTGGCAGAATAGTGGGCTGAGTGTGTCCCCTCTATCTTTCAGAATTTAAATAACTATGTTTTAAGGGCTAGGATTATTATGAAGCTACCTTCTGCAAGTTATTTGCCCTCAGGTTTCAGTGACTGAAATATATTCCTGTAAATTGAAAAGCTTAAATGATGTCACAACAGAAAAACTACATACAGCATTTCTGCACATTTTAAGCAATTTATGTGCCTCTTAAATAAGTCGAGGCTACAATTTGGGTAGGCTACCACCAAGTGTCACTGTTTCACGATATTAAAACTACTGGGCTGATGTCATAGGAATCTAATTAACAGAGAAAAATAATATATTTTATAGATTCTTTCTATTGGACAAATTAAAACTATTTACTTGGAACAATAAAAATACTACATTTATGTGTGAGTCTGAAACTCAAAGTTTAGACAGGGGTAGGATGCACTTAACAAGGACTTCTCTTCTCCATTCCCATGTTTCAGATTAGCTAAGTAGAGGCAGTTGGGTCTCCAGAGCGCTTAAACAGCCACATAGAAACAATAGAAGCTCATTACCCATAAATTTTCTCTTCATATGAGTTCTGAGAGCCCACCCAAATATGAGGGAAAACTATCAAACCAAAGGTTAAAGAAACTGTCTCATCATCTGGTCTACCACAGAGGCAGTTCTGACTCTAGCTGGCTACAGTGATTCTGAAATTACGTATCACTCATTTTACCACCCAGGGTTCATGAAGGTAGACTTCACAGGAAAGGATTGATCGAACAAACTATGTTATACTAAGAAGCATTAGGAAAATATTAGACAATTTTTGAATAGGATAATTGATATATGTTCTAAGTCATAGTACATCTACTTTGAAACCGATTTGTTCTCATTAGCCCAGACAATTAAAATCAAGTACTAAGTTATTTTAAGCAAACAGCTTCATTTTAGATTCATTTATTTCTGATTTGCATGGAGCACAGCTGCACTATGACGTGTTCAAACACAATGAACTGTGCTGTACTGTTTATAGATGGAAGAATTTTGGCACTCAGGTAGATGTACAATTTTCCATAGTGTTTTGAAAGTACAAGTGAATGGTATTTTGTTCTCTTCCCAAAATAACTCTTACTCAAACTTTAGAAACTATGGATTTTTCTACCTTTTATTACCAAAAATAAATGAAAAGTTCTGGGTCAATGGTCTGAAGTTATTTAATCAGGAGTATCTTCTCCTAATGTTTTAAATGTTTCAGGAAAGTAACTTGGCTGAAATAGCTTTTGTATTTACGATACTGTCAGGTTATTAGACCTACTAAATTGACTATGGTGCAATGAGAGAACTTGTTCTTTCCTGGTGCACATGTATAACAGTTCTCCAGGTAATTAACCAGAAGTGCAGTCTCTGAGTCATAGAATGTGTATCTTTAGCTCTACTAAATGTTGCCCCATTGTTCTCTGCTCAAAAAATAATTCAAGGAAGGTTTATCTGCAGAGATTTACAAAGGTATTGGAGAGGGTAAACCAAATGATACTTCAGAAAAGTAGGGCTAGTGACAGCTGAGCTTTTAACAGTCCTAGGCCCCGAGGAATGGGGGAGGGGAAAGGTTACTTGGACCTGGTGATCATGTAGAAAGAGGTGCTATGAGAAGTGGTGGCATTCAAGAAGAGCTGGTGTGGGTTGGGGGTGAAAATGGCAGGGGAATAAATAACCTATGTATGCATGTCTCTCTTCCTCTGTGCTTTGGCCAATTTCCTCTATTGGTCAAACCATACCAGATGCCAGAAGGCATTGGAGAGCATCCATGATGACCACACAGGTCAGCGTCCAATAGCAGAGAGCAGAGAGGATCTGGAAGGGGAAACTGAATATGCCCGTCTCTAGAGTCAATCCAAAAATATTCTAAGCATACCTCTTCTGGTGACTGCTATAGAGTAGTCCTCAGTATATTTCCACCAATTTTCTTTTCTAGTGATAAACTTCCAGATTGCCTCCAACTCCTATCACCCCAAATTATCCTGCAATGAACTTTTCTTGTACATGCTCCCTTATGAGCTTGAGGACTTCCTAGAGATATACCTAGGAGCTAAACTAATTGATCTTATCATACATATCTATACTGAATTTGACCAAGTAGTAGTCCACTCTCCTAGAATCAGTGCACAATTGTTCCTACCTCACCGACATTTTGCAGCTTTGTAACTTTTGCCGTTGTAATAAATGCAAATGAAATTGCATGTGCACAGTATGATACTTCAGTGTAAAAGAACATAAACCACACATTATGTTATTTTTACTTATATATGCAGTAAAATATAAAAAGCAGATTGGAAAGCTACCATTGGGAATGAGCTCAAAAGAGATTTTAACTTTATATAAACCATTATGAATATAAAACTTTTGAAGAAATATGGCAAAATTTACCTATTGTTCTTAGGTGAGCCTCAGGTTATTTGTTTTTTAAACAAATAATTGTTAAAATTATGTTTTTTAAACTTCCTAAAGAAATAAACAAAGTACAATAAACTACACCAATTAAAATGTACAGTTTGATAGATGCAGACATATGCACAAACCCATAGAACCACCAACACAGCCATGGTAATGGACATTCCATCACCTCCAGACCTTTCATCTGACTCACTGGCAATCCCTCCTGCCCTCCATCTCTGTCCCCAGTTAACTACTGATTTAGTTATAGTTTGGTTTCATGTTCTAGAATTTTACATAAATGTAATCATACAATATGTACTCTTATTTACCTGGCTTTTTTCACTAAGCATATGATTTGATGTTCATTCCTGTGGTTGCACTTTCAGTAGTCCATTGCCTTCTGTTGCTGAGTAGTGGTTTATTTTACAGATATAGCATAATCTGTTTATAAACTCACCTCTTGAGTCATTCAGGCCATTTCCATATATAAAGACTATTACAAATAAAGCTGTTATAAACATCCATGTACAAGTTTTTGTTACACATGTTTTCATTTTTCATGGGCAGATACTTAGAAGTATAATGGCTGGGTCATATGGTAAGTGGTACATGTTTAATTTTTTAAGAGATTTCCAAACAGATTTACCAACTGACTGTACCATTTTATATTCCAGCCAGCAATGCATGAGTGTTCCAGTTGTTCCACATCCTTGTCAACACTTGATATGTTATTCTTTTAAATTTTAGCCAGTCTAGTGGGGTATGTAAAGATATCTTCTTGAGACTAATTTTTGTACTGATTGGTGATACTTTTATGAAGTGCCTTCTCAAATATTTTGACCATTTTTGTTGGATTAATTGTCTTTTTACTATTGAGTTGTGAAATATGTTTATATATTTTAGAAACAAGTGCTTTGTGTTGCAAATATATGTGTTGCCAATATTTTCTCGAAGTCTATGGCTACCTTTTTCATTTTCTTAAGGGTGTTTTTTGAAGAGCAAAGCTATGTTAAGTCCAATTTATCAATTTTTTTAAAGAATTTTTTATGTTATCTAAATAACTTTGCCTACTCCAAGGTCTTTTTTTTCTGGTAGAATTTTCATTTATGTAGGTTTACATTTAGACCTATGATAATTTTTTAGCTAATTTTTGTGCACAATATGAGGTAAGTCTTGATATTCTTCTCCCCTACATACATCAACTCAATCTGGTGATTTATGTTGAAAAGATTATCCTTTCCCCATTGAATTGCCTTGATCCTTGTCAAGAATTAACCAACCAAATATGTGTGGATCTCTTTTGGGGCTCTCTATTTTATTCCATTGATCTATATGTCTTTCTTTTGATGAATTTCTAACTATGGATTTATAGCAACTCTCAAAATCAGGTAGTATAAGATCCCAATTTTTTTCTTCCAAATTTTTGGTTTACATCTTTGCATTTCCTATAAATTTTAGAAATCAGCTTGCTATTTTCTACCAAAAGTCTGCCAAAATTTTGTTTAGGATTGCATTGAGTCTATAGAGTAACTTTGGGGCAATCGCCAGTTCCAATCCATGAACATGTCATAGGTTTCAAATTATTTAGGTCTTTAATTTCGCTCAGCGGTGTTTTAAATTTTCAATGCAAAAATCATGAATATCTTTTTTAGATTCATTCCAAGGTATTATATACATATGCATATATATTATATATATATATATCTTAGTTAATTCTCAATGAATACTCTTTAATGCAATTTTTTCAGATATATTCACACACCAACAAACCATCCAAAATATGCAATCACTGTCTTACTGTATCATCACATAGTTGTGCATACATCCGCAGAATCAAATATTATTTTTTTTGGCATTAGTGTAAATGGAGTTTTTAATAATAAGAAGTTTTGTTTTCTAATTTTTGCAGCTAATATATTAGAAAACAATTTTTATATTGACATTGTATCCTCCAATTTACTAAATTCATTTATTTTAGTAGCTGTTTTGAATATTCCCCAGGAATTTTTATGTAAGCAGTCATATCATCTAAAATAAGAATAGTTTACTTCTTTTACAATCAACATGCCTTGTATTTCTTTTTCTTTACTTCATTAAAATGTCAAATAGGAGTGATGTAAGTGGGTCTCTTTACTTTGCCCTTGATCTCAGAGGGAAGCAATTCAATCTTTCACCATTAAAGTATGATATTAGCTGTTGTTTTTTCATACATACATGTTATCGGTTCGAAGAATTCCCCACTATTTCTAATTTGCTGTATTTTTTTTTAGAACTCATGAGTTGGTGTTGATTGTATCAAATGTTTCTTCTGCAACTACTGCACGTGTCTCCAATTTTTCCTTCTTTATTCAGTTTATATGGTGAACTACACTTATTGATTTCAAATGTTGAAACAACCTTGCATTCTTGGAATAAACTCTACCTGGTGGTGATGCTTTACTCTTTTCATATATTGTTGGATTTTATTTACTATTCTGTTTTGGATTTTTATGACTTTTTCATGAGAAATATTAGTCTATAATTTTCTCTTTGTATGTATGTGTAATTTGTATTATTGTCACGGTGGCCTCCTAAAACATGTTGGACAATGGTCTTTCCTCCTCTATTTTCTGCAAATGTTTATGGAAGATTGGTGTTATTTCTTCCTTGAATGTTTGAACTCATGAGTAAAGCCAATTGTTCCTGGAATATTTTGGGGGTAAGATGGGGTGGTAAGAAATTAAATTTCCTTAACAGATATAGAGCTAATCAGATTTTCTGTTTGTTCTTGGACAGTTTTGCTAACTCGTTCTTTTAAATAAATGTGTCTATTTAAGCTGTCAAAATTATGTTGTCATAAATTTGCTCATGGTATTTTCGTATCAATTTGAGAACTGCAGGATCTGTTGAGATAACCTCACTTTCATTCCTCAGATTGAGCTTTGAGTTCTTTCTCTTTTTTCCACATCAGTCTTACAAGGCATTTGGCAAGATTTTGTGATCTTTTCAAAGAGCCATCTATCGGCTTTGTTAATACTTTCTATTTGATTGATTTCTGTCTTATCTTTATTATTTCCTTTTGTTCTACTTACTTTGAGATTACTCTTTTTTGTCTATCTTCTTAGGTGAAAGCTTAGCTTAGCTTATTAATTTCAGATATTCTTTTCTAATGTAAGCACTTAAAGTTATAATTTATTTCTAAGCACTGTTTTAGCTGCATCACACAAATTTTAATTTATTGGATTTCATTTGTCATTCAATTCCATATTTTCTAATTTCTTTTGTGATTTTATCTTTGAACCACAATTTCTTTAGAAATGTATCCTATTTCCTAGGGTTTGGGATTTTCTTAAATTTATTATAACATTCCTAATTTAATTCCATTGTGGTCATAAATTGGTGTGATTTTTAAATTGTTTGTGGCCCATATGTATTCTATTTTAGTGACTATACCATGTGCTCTTGAAAATGTGCATTCTGCTGTCTTTAGGTGAATTATTCTATAAATGTTAATTAGATCAATGTGATTGATAGTTTTATCCAACTCTTACTTATTTTTTGGTTTAGTTGTAGCAATTGTTGAGAGACCAATGCTTAAATCGCCTGCTACGATTGGGGAATTGTCTATTTCTCTTTGTAATGCTATACATTTTTTGCTTCACGTGTTTTAAGACTCTATTATCAGGGGCATACTCACTTAATAATTCTTATATCTATCTGATGAATTGGCCCTGCTATCAGTAAGAAATGCCTGTCTTTATATAAAAATCTGATATTAAAAGAGCCATTTTGAGTGGTGCAGTGGTGGCTCAGTGGCAGAATCCTTGCCTGCCGTGCCAGAGACCTGGGTTCAATTCCCAGAGCCAAAAAAAGAAAAAAAAGAGCCACTTCATCCTTCTTATACTTACTCATTGCATGTAATATCTTGCTGTATCTATTTACTTTGAATACATTATTTCATTTTAGTATTTAAAATGTCTCTCTTGTAGGGTGGCTGCCGTGGCTCAGCAGGCAGAGCTCCGACCTGCCGTGCTGGAGGTCTGGAGTTCAATCCCTGGTGCCCCCTGCCCATATGCAAATTAAAAATAAAAATGTCTCTCTTGTAGTAGCATATATTATGATCTTGCTTTTTTTATCTACTTAGTCAATATCTGCCTTTTAACTTGAGTATTTAGACCAGGAGTAGGCAAATTTGTTCTTAAAAGGCCAGATAGTAAATATTTAAGGCTTTGTAAGCAAATGACCAAAATCAAGTAGATTATGTACATATTTATATAACAATTAAAATGCAACCAATTAAAAATGCAAAAATAAAATTGTTAGGTTAAGGGCCAAAAAAACCCCAGCTCTGGCCAAATTAGGTCTGTTGGCCACAGTTTGCCTATCCCTGTTTTGTACTATTACTATATAATATGATTATTGGTATTCCTGGATTTGGGTCTACAATTTCATTATCTGTCTCTGTCTGTATCATCTTTTTTTTGTTACTCTGCCCCCTTTCCCTCCTTTTTTTTGGATTTTTTAACGTATATTTAGCATTTCATATTAATATATCTAGTGACTTTTGACTTTATCTCTTGTATTATTTTTGTGGTCACTTGATAGATTATAAATATATCCTTAACCGTTTGAACTCTGCTTACACTGAATGTTATACCACTTCATGTAAAATGCAGAATCCTTGAAACCACAGAAATCCCTTTGTCACCTACTCCTTTATGTTCTATTTGTGAGATGGGCTATATTCCATATATTGAAAACCCCAAGACAATGATAATTTTAGTTTTTTGTCATACCTATTTCAAAGCACTTAAGAGGGAAAAAGTATGTTTAAAAAAATTTCCCCTGCTATTTACCATTTCTCTTTTTCTTTCTTCTTTCTTGAAATTCCATGTTTCGTTCTTGTATCATTTTTCTTCAATCTGAAGATTTTCTTTAGTATTTCTGGTAGAGCAGATATACTGGCAATAATTTTTCTTAGTCCTTCTTCATCTTCAAATGTCTTTATTTTGCCTGCATTCTTGAAGGTTATTTTCACTGACTAACATTCTGAATGCACAGTTCTTTCCTTCAAGCATCTTAAAGATGCCATTCAACTATCTTCTTGCTCCCATAGTGTCCGATGAAAAATCTGTAGCCATTGAATCATTGGTTTCTTGGCTATTATGTATCAGCTTTTTCTAGCTGCTCTAAAGAGTCTTTCCTTATCTTTGGCTTTCGGCAACGGATTATGTTGTGTCCAGACATGGCTTCCTTTGAAGTTATCCTGTTTGGGGTATGTGAAGATTCTCGAATCTATAAGTATATGTCTTCAACCAAATTTGAGAAGTTTTTTACCATGATTTCTTCAAATATATTTTTGGCCTTACTCTCTTTTTCCTCTCCTTCTGAAACTTAAATTACTCATCTTGTACAGTACCTTTGTTATTTATCCTCTCTTTAGCTGTTCTCCTTATAGGATTCTCATTTTTTTAAAAGGTCATGTTACATTGTACTCTACTGAACATACCAAATAGTTTCACAAAATTTTCTTCTGTTGTATACAAATAGATAAATTGTATAAACATATACTTTCTTTTAGTCTTATAGGTGCTATTCTCCCCTTCTGTAGTTCTTTTTCATAGGCAGCAGGTTATACTTTTAATTGTTACTTATCCTTCAACAAAACAAGATCTCAAAAGAGTTGATACCTGTCAAGAGATGCAATGAATTCATTGCTCTGGGTCATGTTTCCTATCCACAGATATAAGGCCCAGATCCCTTTCTTAGATCATCAGAGGTGAATGTGGGACACTCCAGTCAAAGTTCCACTTACTAGTGGTGGACAATTTCTTCTACCCATACTGCCTTGTCATCTAATTTTCTAGAAAGCTTTAATTCCTTGAATGCATCTCTCTTTGTCTTATAGAGACTGTGCCTTCCACTATTACTTGCACTATAGCTTCATTTTTGGTGTCATTCATCCCTAGGTTTGAGGTTGTCCTCATAGTAACTGTTATTTTGAGAAAATTACCTAATGTTTCAGTTTCCTCTTTTGTAAATCGGGATATTAATGGTTTCACCTCTACAGTTGTGTTACAATGAAGAAATCTGAAATAATGCACATAAAGCACATTTTCTGACTTATTGAAGTGTAATGTAATTAAAATTGCCACTACAATTACCTCTAGCATCAGTAACACAAACACTCCGTATTGCTTTTAGCTGCCACCAGTCTCCCTATTTCTGTCTGGAATTTGAATGGATTACAGTCTTAGCAAATGGGGCTGCAATGGGGTTGGGATATGTACTACTTTTTTCAAGCAGTAGTGCTCTCATGGGTCAATAGCATTAACATCTTGGCCCTTTGCCTCTGAATCAGAGCACCAAATGTCTTCAGATGCATTTTGGAGAGAAATTAGAAGAGACTGATTCAGGCTTGGGTACTTGGAAATCATTGTGAATCAGAATGTATACTCAACTGAGAAACTTTTGAATCAAGAAAGCATTCATGTCTATGCTGGTTTGAGACTATTAATGTACCCCAGAAAAGCCATATTCTTTATCCTAATCCAATCTTATGGGGGAAGGCCAATTATTGGGTGAGATCTTTTTATTGTTGTTTCCATAGAGATGTGATCCATCCAATTGTGGGTGGGACCTTTCGATTAGGTGGTTTCCATGGCGATGTGTCTCTGCCCATTCAAGATAGGCCTTAATCTGCTTACTGGAGTCCTTTAAGATGGCCCCATTTTGGAAAAGGCTTATATTTGATACAAACAGAGACATTTGGAGGTGCAGACAGAAAACGCCCATGGGGAAGCTGTTCGAAACCAGAAGCCAGGAGAAAAAGCCAGCAGACATTGCCATTGCCTGCCCATGTGACAGAGCAACCCCAAACACCATCAGCCTTTTCTTCAGAGTCAAGGTATCTTTCTCTGGATGCCTTAGTTTGGACATTTTTATGGCCTTAGAACTGTAAACTTGTAACTTAATAAATCCTCTTTATAAAAGCTTTAGCAAATTAAAATAATATCTATCTCCATTCTCTAAGTCTTTTTGTTTTAAAATCCAGTTCAACAGTCTGGTCTTTTATTTTTTTAAATGACATTATTGGAGTTACGATTTTTCATATCCATTCCATTCACTCTTACACATAGCTCCTTTACCTTGCCCAATAACTCCCTCTAAGTAGGCTACCTTGTATAGAAAAAAGTGCTCGGAGGTGAGAAAATTTTCTGAAAATATGATAAAAAGTAAATGTACTTATTTTTATAGGTATTCATTCTTCTCTATATAATTGTTTTTATAATCTTTAGACTGATGTACATTCTTAAACAGAAAATTTATTCTTAGAAGGTGCAAACTATGTGCTTATTTGATCCATTATTTAAATGATCTAAATACAAATATCAGCCTTTAAGACAGATAAACAAATTATTACTTTTCCTTGCTTTTTGTTAGTAGACTTTGTATAATATTTCTTAGACTGCCAAATTGTTCATGATAAGAATATTCAATAAATTAGAAATCAATTTTCTCCTCATTGTAGAAGAAAGCTAATTGTCAGAGGTATTATCTATTAATCTTACTAGGTTAAATTCATTTAAAATGTATTCTGTTAGAAATTTGACATTTTATTTTTAGTGACCATTAACTGATACTAAATTATAGTGTAATTCCTCTGGAAGTACATGTGCTGTCCATATGAATACAAAATGAACTTATAATTATCTATAGTATTATAATGAATAGCAAATCAATTTATAATGATACACTTAAAATAAAGTACTTCTGAAATTTTATGTTCTCATCAATTTTAAGTACAAGACAGAAATACAGCTTATTGGAGTGATGCTGGCACTCAGTGAAATGCATTATGCGTGAGCCTGCAATTATGTTTTTCAGTATTTCAAGTACTAGTACAATGATTTTGGAAACTGAAAAATACTGGCAGTAGGCAAAAGAGAGGCATATGTAAAGGAAGGAGTACATGTTTATACATATGAGATGAGAAATGTTTTGTATTAGAGAAGTTGTGGGTTTACAGAACAATCACAAACACAATCACACACTACCAGCTTCCCATGCACCACACCAGCACCAACATCCTGCATTGGTGTGGACCGCCTGTTACAATACACAATAGTGCATTTCACGATTGAAGTCCATGGTATAACTTAGGGCTCACTGTTTGTGTACTGTAGTTCCAAGGATTTAAACATTTTTATTCTGTTACCATATATACAATCTAACCTTTCCCTGTTAAGTCCTATTCAGATGTATATTTCAGTGTTGTTAATTGAGTTCACAAAATTGTCCTACCATCACAACCATCCATCAGCAAAACATTTACATCATTCCAAACAGAAACCCTGTACATTTTAAACCTTAACTTCCCATTCCCGATCCCAGCCCCACCACCTGGTAACTTATATTCTGGATTCAGACTTTGTGAGTTTGTTTTTTCTAATTATTTCAAATCAGTGAGATCACAGAATATTTGATACCTGGCTTACTTCACTCAACATGAAATGTTTTCAGGTACATCCATGTTGTCGCATTTATCAGGACTTCATACTGTTCTATGGTTGAATAATATTCCATTGTATTTATATATCATATTTTACTTATCCATTTATTGGTTGGGTTACTTCCATTTTTTAGCAATTGAGAATAATGCTGGTATGAATGGCCCTGCTATGAACATTGGTGTGCAAATAACTGTTTGAGTCCCTGCTTTCAGCTGTTTCGGGTATATGCTTAGTACTGTGGTTGCCGGGTCACATGGGACTTTTATACTTAGCTCTCTGATGCACCACCAGACTGTCTTCCAGAGTGGCTGCACCATTTTACATTCCCACCAGCAATGGATGACTGTTCCTATTTCTCCCCATCCTTTCCAACACTTGGTATTTTCCGTTTTGTTAATAATAGCCAGTATCTCATTGTGATTTTGATTTACATTTCCCTGATGGCTAATGGTGCTGAGCATCTTTTGATCTGTTATCTGGCCATTTGCATATATTCTTTGGAGAGATGTCTGTTCAAGTCTTTTACCCATTTTGTAATTGGGTTGTTTGTCTTCTTGTTAATTTGAAGAATTTTTGTACTCTGGATATTAATCCTTTATCAGATATGTGGTTTCCAAATATTTTCTCCCATCGTGTAGGTTGTTGTTTTACTTTCACAATAAAGTTCTTTGAGGAACAAAAGTTTTTAATTTTTATGAGGTTGCATTTATCTATTCTTCCTTTTTCTTTGCTTGTGTTTTGGGTGTAAAGTCTAAGAAACAATTGCTTAACATAAGGTCCTGAAGATGCTTCCCTACATTTTCTTCTAGGAATTTGATAGTTCTAGCTCTTATATTCAGGTTTTTTATCCATTTTGAGTAGATTTTGTATATGGTGTGAGAAATGGGTTCTCTTTCATTTTTTTTCAGTGGAGATCCAGTTTTCCCAGCAGCATTTCTTGAAGAAACTGTTGTTTCCCATTGGTCAAAAATCAGTTGGCTGTAAATAAGAGGGTTGATTTCTGAGCTCTAAATTCTATTCCACTGGTCTATATGTTTGTCTTTGTACCTGTACCATACTATTTGATTACTGTGCCTTTTTTTGTAATAAGTTTTGAAATCAGGAATTGTAAGTCCTCTAATTTCATTCTTCTTTTTCAAGATGGCTTTAGCTATTTTTGCCCTTCTATATAAATTTGATTATTACCATTTCCATTTCTTCAAAGAAGTTGCTTGAATTTTGATTAGGATTGCATTGAATCTAAATTGCATTAAGATAATTGATATCTTAATGATCTTTAGTCTTCCAATTGATTAGCACAGAATGCCCTACCATTCATTATCTCTTTGATTTCTATTAGCAATGTCTTGTAGTTTTCTGTGTACAAGTCCTTCATATCCTTGGTTAGATTTATTCCTGGATATTTGATTTTTTTAGTTGCTATAGTGAATGGACTTTTTTTCTTCATTTCTTCTCATGATTGCTCAATGCTTTTGTATGGAAACACTAATGATTTTTGAGTGTTGATCTTTATACCCTGTCACTTTGCTGGATTTTTTTATTAGCCCCAGGAACTTTGCTGTGGATTTTTTTTGGATTTTGTTTAGAGATAATGTCATCTGCAAATAGGGAAATTTTACTCCTTTCTTTCCAATTTGGATACCTTTTATTTCTTTTTCTTCCCTATTTGCTCTGGCAAGAACTTCTAATACAATATGAATCACGGTAGTGACAATGGGCACCCTTGTCTTGTTCCACATATTAGAGGGAAACCTTTCAGTCTTCACCCTTAGGTAGGATGTTAACTGTGATCTATTCATCAGTGATCTTTATCATATTGAGTAAGTTTCCTTCTATTCCTGTTTTTTGAAGTGTTTTTATCAAGAGGTGGTGCTAAATTTTGCCAAATGCCTTTTCTACCTCAATTAAGATGATCATATGATTTTGTTCCTTCATTCTGTTAATGTGGCATACTACACTAATTGATTTTCTTATGTTGTACCAATCTTGCATACCAGGGATACATACCACTTGATCATATAATTCTTTTAATATGCTGTTGGATTCAGTTTGCTAGTATTTCATTTAGGATTTTTGCAAAATATCCTAATAGATGCAAAAATCTATATTCATCGGAAGTATTGGCCTATAGTTTTCTTTTCTTGTGGTAGCTTTATCCATCTTTAATATGAAGGTGATGTTAGCCTAGTTGAATGAGTTAAGGAGTATTCCCTGATCTTCTGTTTTGTGGAAGAGTTTCAGCAGAATTGGAGTTAAATCTTCTTGGAATGTTTGGTAGAACTCTTCTGTAAAGCCTTTGTTCTTAGTCTTTTCTTTGTCAGAGAGTTTCTGATTACTTAATCAATCTCTTTTGTTTGTTGAGATCTTCTGTTTCTTCTTGAGTCCACGTCGGTAGTTTATGTGTTTCTAAGAATTTGTCCTTTTCATCTAAGCTACCTAATTTATTGGCATAAAATTGCTATAGTCCCTTCTTATAGTCCTTTTATATTTCATTGAGGTCAACAGTAATATCCCCCTTTTCATTTCTGATTTTATTATTTGTATCTTCTCTCTTTTTTCCTTTGTCAGTTTAGCTAAAGGTTTGTCAGTTTCATTGATCTTTTCAAAGAACCAACTTTTGATTTCATTGATTCTTCTATTGTTTTTTTAAAATCCTCTATTTCATTTATCTCTTCTTTGATCTTTGCTATTTATTTTTTTCCTGCTCACTTTGAATTTAGTTCACTTTTCTTTTTCTAATTTTTCCATTTTGAAGTTAGGTCTCTGATTTGAACTCTTTCTTCTTTTTTAATATAAGCCTTTAGGGCTATAAATTTCCTTCTCTGCACTGCCTTCACTGCATCCCATAAGTTTTGGTTTGTATTTTAATTTTCATTTGCCTCAAGATATTTCCTAATTTTGATTCTGATTTCCTCTTTAACTCATTGGTTGTTTAAGAGTATGTTGTTTAATTTCCACATATTTGTGAATTTTCTATATCTCCCTCTGTTATTAATTTCTAAATTCATTCCATTGTGCTCAGACAATATATATTGTGTGATTTCAGTATTTTTGAATTTATTGAGATTTGCTTTGTAACCCTGCATATGGTCTATTCTGGAGAAAGATTCATGTGTACTTGAGAAGAGTGTGTGTTCTGTTTTCATGGGGTACAGTGCTCTATATATGTTTGTTAGGTCTAGTTGGTTTAGTGTATCATTCAAGTCCTGTGCTTCCTTACTGATCTTCTGACTAGGTGCTCTATCCATTATTGAGAGTGGTGGGTTAAAGCCTCCTAATATTAATGTAGCAGCATAAATTTTCCCCTTCATATATTTCAGTATTTGCCACATATATTTTGGCACTCTGTTGTTAGATGCATATATACTTGTAATTGTTACATCTTCCTGTTGAATTGTCCCCCCAGTACATAATGATAATCCTTGTAACTGTTTTTGACTTTAAGTCTATTTTATCTGATATTAATATAGCCATTCCAGCTCATTTGGTTCCTACTTCTATGTATATATATTTTCCATCCTTTCCATCCTTTCACCCTCAACCTACTTGTATCTTTGACTTTAAGGTGAGTCTCTTGTGAACAGCACATAGTTAGGTCATGCTTTTTTATCAAGTCTGCCAATCTCTGCCTTTTTTTTTCTTTTGCATGGGCAGGCACCAGGAACTGAGCCCGGGTCTTTGTCATGGCAGGTGAGAATTCTATCACTGAGCCACCATCACACCGCCCAGTCACCATTGCACCGCCCACAGCCAATCTCTGCCTTTTGACTTGAGAATTTAGTCAAAGTCACTACTGACAATACAGGACTTTCTTCTGCTATTAGGCTAATTTAACCTTTGTAAGTCTTATACCATTTTTGTCCCCCACTTATGTCAAAGCCTACCTTTATATTTATCTCCTTTAATGTGTTGTACAATATTGAGTACCATCTCATTTCTATCTAGGTATATTTTTCATCTGCTTTCCTTGTGGTTACCATGGGATTAAATTTTGACACCCTAAATATATAACAATTATATTGAGTTTGTTGCCAATTTAACTTCAATAGCATGCACAATTAGTTTTTCCTATGCCCCTCTGTCCTCCCAACATTTTTTGTACTTGGCCCCACTTATATCTTTGTGTATTCTATGTCCCCAAACTTAGATTTATCACTACTTTTTATGCATTTGTATTTTAGCATGTGTAGGAAGTAAGAAGTACAGTTACATACCAAACAATAAATTACAGTAATAGTTTTAGTTTGTTAATGCTGCTGGAAATGCAACATACCAGAAATTGAATGTTTTTTAAAAAGGGAATATATTAAGGAAAAGTTTACAGTTCTAAGCCCATAAAAAGTGTTCAAACTAAGGTATCCAGAGAAAAATACCTTAACTCAAGAAAGGACTAATGACATCCGGGTTTCTTTGTCAGCTGGGAAGGCACATGGCAACATCTGTTGGCTTTCTCTCCTGGTTTCTCCTTTCAAAAGGCTTCCTAGGGGGCGTTTTCCTTCTGAATCTCTAAAGGTCTCTTGTCTGTGTCAGCTCAGTTGGCTCTAAAGCTTTTTTTTCAAAACAATGCCCTATTAAAGGACTCCTGTAGGCAGATTAAGACCCATCTTGAATGGGCAGAGATACATCTCTATGGAAACCACCTAATCGAAAGGACCCACCCACAATTGGAATGGTCACATCTCCATGGAAACAACTCAATCAAAAAGATCCCATTTCACAAAATTGAATCAGGATTAAAGAACATGGCTTTTCTGGGGGTATAAAACAGTTTAAAACTGGCACAATACTGGTATTTTTAACTTTCTGAATGGCTACCTTTACCACAGGTCTTTAATTCTTCATTCCACTTTGAACCACTGTCTGCTGTCCTTCCTTTCAGTCTGAATCTCCTTTTAGCATTGCTTCTAGGGCAGGTCTACTGCTAATGAACTCCCTCAGCTTTTGTTTTCTGAGAATGTCTTAATCTCCCCCTCATTTTTGAATGAGAGTATCACCGATATAAAATTCTTGGCAGCAGTTATTTTCCTTCACCACATTAAGTATTTAAAGTATTTAAGTATTCAGCCTTGCCTTTATTGTGTCAGATGAGAAATCAGTACTCAGTCCAATTGCAACTCCCTTGTATGCAGCACATTGTTTTCTCTTGCAGCTTTCAGAACTCTCTTCTTGTCCTTTGCATATTGTAGAACAATCAATATAAAATACGGTATGTTTTTCTTCATGTTTACCCTGTTTAGTGTTCTCTGAGCTTCTTTGTTATGCATACTCACATCTATTGCTCAGTTTGGAAAATTCCCTGTCACTATTTCTTTGACTATTCCTTCTGCTCCTTTCTCTTTCTTCTCCTTCTGGAATCCCCATAATTCATATTGGTGTACTTGATGGCATTCCACACTTTTGCTTTGAATATTTCTTTTTTCTTTCTCCTGCTCAGCCTCAGTCATTTTAAGTGTCTTGTCTACAATTTAACTGATTCTTTCTTCTTCCAGCTCCAGTCTATTCTTGAAATCCTTCTGGGTATTTCTCATTTCATTCATTGAGTTCTTCAACTCCAGAAGTTATGTTTGGTTCCTTTTTAAAATTTCTATCTCTTTCCTAAGTCTCTCATTCAATGGTTTCCTGATGTCCTTTAATTCTTTCTCTATACTTTTCTTCATCTCCTTGAGCATTTAAAGATAATTTTTAAAGGTTATTTGGTATGTCCATTTTCTTCTTCACTGGTATTTTCTGTATCTTTATCCTCTTCCTTTGGATGGGCCATCATTTCCTGTTTCTTTGTTTGTCTTGTTCTTTTTTGTTGCATACTGTATATTTTAATATTTTAAAATACCAACTCTGGAATTATTCCCTAAGATGACTGTTTCTTTGTTTTTTAACCAGCTGGTGATAAGACAGAGATTTTCTTGAGCCTCAGCCCTCCTATCAGGAAGGTTTGTCCGAGGTGGATGCAGTATGCAGGGTTGTCCTCTATCTCCTTGGGCCTCTATTCTCTATCTTATCCTGGGGTTTTGCTTGTTAGTTGTTTTGGAGTTCCTCTATTTACAGGAGTTTGGTTGTCCCCTCTGTTTCCCAGAAGGCAACCTACCTCTCCCAGGATTTGACACTTGTGGGCTGTTGTCCCAGACTGTCCACCTCTATAGTTTTATTTTTACATTCCTTTCACTGTCTCATGCTGCTTTTGCCTAGAGAGTAACCTATGGGAGGAGGATCACCCCAGAGAGGCCTTCCCCAAGTCAGTCCTTTCCCAGCTAAAGCAGAGCCAGCAACCCTCCAAGGGGTGCAGACCATCTCCAAAGTGCCCTGTGGAGGGAATCTGGTAGCATCTAAAATCTTCCCCAATAGCTTCCAAAGCTGAGCTATCCTGCCTGTCCGGCAAATGCAGTCCTTCTGCTAACTGTCCCCCACAGCTGAGCAAGCTCTGTGTCTTTAAATTTCTACCCACTCTGCCCCCGCCTGGGGTGATTGAAACAGTGGCTGCCTGGGCTGCCCTCAGAGCCGGGTCCCAGTGATCTGAACTTGCTAATCAAAAGCCATGGTCAATGGTTGGCCTTGCCCACCCCTGTTCTTGGTGGAGAGGATTCTTATGTCCCTTTCAGTTACAGCAAGCTAGCCTGGATGTGGACCCTGTGGTGGCCTGCCATAAGAGTGGGGGATGGGCACCAGTTGCTGCCACATAGCGAGAGCAATTTACGGTTCTTTACTGTAATTTATCAGGCTCTTCCTCCCACTCCTCCCTGGATGCGGTGCAGTGTTCTTCTGGTCTCTGGGGTTTCAAAATAGACGCTTCAGACAGTTCCTACCTGCTTAATAGTTCTTTTGGTGGGAGGACTGAGCTCTGGAGTTCACTACTCTGCCATCCGCCTTGGAAGCTGTATACTAAGAAAATTTTTAAGGATAGAAATAAAATGACTATCATGTTCCAACAAGATTTGTAACACATATGTATTAATTTCATATCTAAATAATTTGAAGCATATAATTTAAAAATGAGCCATGGAATAATGTGAAAGTGTGCATCCCCAAGGCAGGCCTGGTCAATCACTTAGTAAGTAAACTACTCTGTTTTTCTTTCAAATATAAATCTATTTCTCTACGAAAATTGATTTTGCTGGGTACATAGATTGTCTTTTTCAGATCAATAATTAGTGTTGCAGCAATTTTGGGTGCAAGGCTCATATTACAAAGATGAGAGGACCTACGGTGCTGGCCCACAGCAGATAAGGCACATGACTAGTTTGCCATGACCTAAGGCAGGACCCACCCATGGAAGCTCAGATGAAGGAGAAGAGTTAGTTGCAAATTTCATTGAAGAAACAGTATTGGAGACAAGACTTGAAGAATATATACTATCAGAACAAATATCTGTGTGTGTAAGGGATGTGTGTGTGTATTTTAGATGAAGAGTGCAGCACAATGGGATTCACAGAGACAGGAAAGTATTGTGTATTTCTAGAAAATCAAAGCGCTCTGTCTCATGGGTACATTGCATCCCTGCCTGTGATTTATGGGAAATGAGCAGAAAGAGGTAGTGTGGGACCTCTGAGGATCTCAGACACCAAATCCTGAATCAGAGGCTTCTATGCCTTCCTCTTCTCCTGTCCCCCTCAAATACTACCTTAGCTTATTACCCAGGAAATAAATAATTAATTATTAATTAACAATTATTTAATTATTAATAATTAGAAATAATTACTAAGTAATTGACCTGGCCTGCTTTGGGGATGCACACTTTCACATTATTCCATGGATCATTTTTAAATTATATGCTTCAAATTATTTAGATATGAATTAATACATATGTGTTACAAATCCTGTTGGAACATGATAGTCATTTTATTTCTATCCTTAAAATTTTTCTTAGTATACAGGAAATTATTAATTTCCTGGGTAATAAGCTAAGGTAGTATTTGAGGGGGACAGGAGAAGAGGACGGCATAGAAGCCTCTGAGTCAGGATGAATTGATCTGAGCCACTCTTGGGAAAAAAAGTTCCTATAGCCCTGCAAAATGAGGCCAGGGAGTGTGGAAACCAGTGAGTATATCACGCCTTAAAATTCATTTAAGTTGTCAAACATTTACGATTTAAAAGGTGTTATGTGACATAAGTAATAAAAATAACTATATGGTAATAAGCCAATACATTACCCATATAAAAGATGTAAATATACACATACTTTATGAAAATAACCTGTGAACATCTGCCTATTCTAAGGAGATGGTATCTTTGCAATGCCGAAGACATTGTGCTATAATGACCCACTTACCTTGGCTACACATGATCCTTCCACCCTCATCTCTTGCCACTCTTCCTTCTTCCCTCCAGCATCTCATCATCCCCTTCCAAGCCTAGTTCTTGGTGCTTATTAAGCTTTTGCTGTTGTCTATTGAATGAAGAGATGGGTGGAGGGAGGAAGGGAAAAAGGAATAAAGCAAGAAGCAGAAAGAGGGAAGTATGGAGGAAAGGAAGGATGAATTAAGGAGATAGGCCTCTAGTTTTGTGGTTCTAGGCAAGTTAATTAACCTCCCTGAAGCTTGGGTTTTATCTATAGAAAGGAAACAATAGGATTGTATGAAAATTTAAAAATGAATGGATTTAAGAAATCTGGCATTATACCAGGCGATAATAGTAGCTAGTCAAGTAAGGTTGCTCCCCTGGTCTCATCGTAATTTATTTTCTTAAAGAGATCCACATGTCACCTCCCTGGTTCATTTCTGTAACTCCTGGATGGCAGGAATTTATGGATGGATAAATAACTGATGGGGTCAGTTTGCTTCTAGTTGCTCATTTCTATAACTTGCAATGGGTTTGTAATAATTAATCCACATCCCCATACCTGGCCTCTTTTATAAATATTGGCAGATTGTAAAAACTGTTTACCGGATATGGAAGGCAGTGAATGTGAAACAGAAAAAAAGTAATGGGTCGTAGTATCAAAATATTATCTTAGCCTTAAAATATGGTCTTCTAATTGAGCAACCATACATAGGACATCACCATACACTAGTAAATAAAAATACTTTGTCACTTTCAGTAGGGTACCACACATATAGAGAAACTAATTTGGTTATCAAAATTAGGATTTTCAGACAGCAGAAGGTAAAGTTCATTAGTCCATATTTAAATTAGAGCTTGCTTTTATTCTAGATAATAAGGAGAGAAAAAGCTATTATTTTAAAATCTATGGAAATATGAAAATAAATGCTATTCATATTATGTCTGCCTGAGGCTTTCATAAAAACACAGTTAATTTCCAAAATAATGTATCTATTATATTTTATGTTCATGAGGATAATTGGAAACATATATTTCAACTGAGGGACTTTTGAACTAATCAGTGGAACAAACCGCAATACTTAGCTGAACTACAAACCAAATCTGAATGTTAATGTGTTTTTGCATTTAAGAAATTCCTTTTACAAATGATTTTTGGAGGAACTTTAAGCATTTTTTCAGCTTTGTACCTAAATCACCCTGGCTTGCCATGTAGACCCAGAAGGGACTGAATGGTGAGAAAACAGGATGCTAATCCTCCTAATTCCATGCATCTTTAACCCTCTTCCACTAGGAGACCAGGAGGGGGGAGGTGGGCCAGGGGCAGATGGGGGCGAGGGGTGGGCAGAGGGAGGTAAGGATCAGGGAAGTTGCCCAGGTAGTAGCACAAAATCCCCTCCATTATTTTCTTCCATATCCAAGGTCAGGATTAGAGAGGAGAGGAGACAGCATTTTCACAAGGAGCCTGAGTAGATTCCTATGCACCTGCCATTTTCCTGCTTCCTCCCTACCTCTGTCCCAGGGGATCTTGCAGCCTCTTCTCAACACTTTTGGCTCCTCAGAATTATCTGGGGAGCTTTAAAAGGCAGAGAAGTCTGGGCCCACTCCCAGAGTTGCTGGATCTTTCAGTCTGAGTGAGACTTCAGCTTCTTCCAGGCAATTCATGTTTTTAAGCCCCAGGTAATTCAAGTGTGCAGCCAGGGGCAAGCATCAGCAAACCAAATCCACGATGGGCACCATGACCATCTCCTTGTATCTATGCACCAGCCAAGAAGGCTAGGACGTTCCAAAACCATCCCCTCAAAATGAGGATAAATACAATGATACTGTAAAAGAGGATAGCGAGGTCTTAGTGACAGTTAGAGGTTTCTGTTCCAACTCTAGAACTTTGCACCAAGGGTTTTAAGCCTCCACCATTGCACACCATGTCCCAAATGATAACTTGGTTGAGGTCCAAAGTTCTGGCATCTTCCCATGTTCCTTGTTCACTTGCCGATTGTACACTTGTTCTAGTTTGCTAGCTGCCGGGATGCAATATACCAGAAACGGAATGGCTTTTAACAAGGGGAATTTAATAAGTTCTAATTTACAGTTCTAAGGCCAAGAAAATGTCCCAATTAAAATAAGTCTATAGAAATGTCCAGTCTAAGGAATTCATGGAAAGATACCCTCGTTCAAGAAGGCCAATGAAGTTCAGGGTTTCTCTCTCAAGTGGAAGGACACATGGCAAACACAGTCAGAGTTTCTCTCTCATCTGGAAAGGCACATAGTGAACATGGTCAGGGTTGTTCTCTCATCTGGAAGGGCACATGGTGAACACAGCATCATCTGCTAGCTTCTTCTCCTGGCTTCCTGTTTCATGAAGCGACCTGGGAGGCATTTTCCTTCTTCATCTCCAAAGATTACTGGCTGGTGGACTCTGCTTTGTGGTGCTATGTCACTCTGCGCTGCTGTCTCTGAGTCTCTCTCATTCTTCAAAATGTTTCCTCTTTTATAGGACTTCAGAAGCTAGTCAAGACCCACCCAAATGGGTGGAGACATGCCTCTACCTAATCCAGTTTAACAACCACTCTTGATTAAATCACATCTCTAGGGATGATCTGATTACAGTTTCAAACATACAATACTGACTAGCGATGAGAAGAAATGGCTGCCTTTACAAAATGGGATAGGATTAAAACATGGCTTTTCTAGGGTACATACATCATTTCAAACCAGTACAACACTGAAAGTCTGTTAGATGCTAGATGCCAGGGAACCAGTTTACCCAGATGATCCTTGCTTGTTGGGACCATCATTCTCAAACTTCAGCATGCATTGAAATCAGCAGGAAGGCATATTACAAAATAAATTGTTGAACCCTACCTCTGGAGGATCTGATTCAGTGATCCAAAGTAGGGCCTGAGTATTTGCAACTCTAACAAATTCCCAGGTAATGGTGAGTTTGTTGGTCCAAAGAGCACACTGAGAACCACTTGTTTAGTAGGTGGGATAGATAAATAAACTAGCAGTGCAGTGGGCAGGGACAGGTGTGGTTCACTTACCATTGTATCTCTAGCATCCAGTATGGTGATTAACATCCTGTAGGCACCCAAAACAGTTTGAAGGACTCGTCACTGAATGAATGGCTTACAGTAATAAAATCTGTGTGTGTATGTGCTTGCGTGTGTGTGTGCACTCCCATGTGAGCTTGCTTGAAAGGTCAAGTAATGGTGTAGATGCTAATTGCGTGGAACAACTGAGTACTTTATCACCACCAGTATTTAATAGTATACAATTGGCACCAATATATATGCAATGGTTGATGTTACTTCAAGCTGGGGTCATGCACACAAAACACAGAAACTGAAATTACCTTAGAGCAGAGAAAGCTGGGGACAGACTTTCTGCTCAGGATTGCAGAGTAAGTTCAGCTAGAAAACATCATTTTTTTCTTCCAAATATATGGCAGTGTTGGATAAAATATTAAGTCTTGAATTTAGGTTGTCTAGCTCCTCCATCTTGGTTTTCTTTTTCAAAATTCTTTTGCATATTCTAGGCCCTTTGCGTTTACAAATAAATTTAAAAGCCCTTTTTCAGATTCTTCAAAGAAGCCTCTCAGAATCTTTCTTGGGATTGCATTGAATTTATAGATCAAAAATCCCCTCAAGTATATCTCTGTGTTTGTTTAGGTCTTTGTTAATTATTCTCTGCAATGTTTTGTAGCTTTCAGTGTCTAGGTCTCACCCATCTTTTGTACATTCATCTTACTATTTCACATTTTGATGTTTTTTTAAAGGATGATTGTTTCTCTTATTTTAATTTACAGTTGTCTGTTGCTAGTATTTATAAATACAATGGATTTTTCTGTGTTTATTTTCTATTCTGAAATCTTCTTTAACTTAATCATTAGTTCTAGTAACTCTTTTGTAGATTCAATGGGATCTTTTACATTGAAGATTTTGTCATCCTTTAAATAAAAATAGAGATAGAGACCATGTTTAGCTTCCTTTCTAGTCTATATGCCTTCATTTGTTTTCCTTACCTCATTTCACTGGCTCAAACTCTAGTACAATTGTTGAGTAGAACTGGTGTCAGCAAACATTCCTGCCCTGCTCCTAATCTTAAAGACAGTATGTTTAGTCTTTCATTTCTAAGTGTAATGTTAACTCTAAGTTTTTCATAGATGCTCTTTATCAGGTTAAAGAAATTCCTTTTTATTCTTCTTTTGTTGAGAGATTTTATCAGAAATGAATACATGCTTTTTCTGTATGTGTTAAATGATCATGTGTTTTTTCTTTATTTTTAATCTGCAAATATTGTGAATTACATTGATTGGTCAAATGTTACACAAACCTTACATTCATGGGATAAAACTCACTTGGAAGGTTTCTGTACATGTATTAACCTTTTTATGTATGGTTAGATTTCATTTGCCAAAATTTTATTAAGATTTTTTTCACCTGTGATTATGGAAGATATTGGTCTGAAGTTTTCATTCCTTGTAGTGTCTTTGTCTGGTTTTAGTATCAGAGTAATACTGGCCTCATAGAATGAATTGGAAAGTATCCTCTCTCTTTAGATTTTCCAGAAGGTTTGCTTAGAATTGGTGTATTTTCTTCCTTAAATCGTTGGTATAGTTCACCAGTGAGGCTATCTGGGTCCAGAGTTTCCTTTGTGGGAAGATTTTTAATTATAAATTCAATTTATTTTATATATATATAGCTACTTAGGTTATTTATTTCTTGAGTGAATTTTGCTAGTTTGTGTCTATACAGGCTTATGACCATTTCATTTAAACTGTCAAATTTATTGGCATGAATCTGTTCATGATATTCTGTTTCTTTTTTTATTATTATTTTTTAAAATACCAAAAAACATGTAACAAATACAAACATTCCTATTTTGATCATTCCATTCTACATGTATAATCAGTAATTCACAATATCATCACATAGGTGTATAATCATTCTCATGATCATTTCTTGGAACATTTGCATCTATTCAGAAAAAGAAATAAAATGAAAACAGAAAAAAAATTATACATACCATACTCCTTACCCCTTCCTTTCATTGATCACCAGCATTTCAAACTAAATTCACTTTAATATTTGTTCTGCCTACTATTCACCTTTATTCCATATGTTCTACTCGTCTGTTGACAAGGTAGATAAAAGGAGCATCAGACACAAGGTTTGCACAGTCACACTGTGAAAGCTGTATCATTATACAATCATCATCAAGAAACATGGCTACTGGAACACAGCTCTACACTTTCAGGCAGTTCCCTCCAGCCTCTCCATTACATCTTGAATAACAAGGTGATATCTACTTAAGGCGTAAGAATAACCTCCAGGATAACCTCTCGACTCTGCTTGGAATCGCTCAGCCATTGACACTTTGTCTCATTTCACTCTTCCCCGTTTTGGTTGAGAAGGTTTTCTCAATCCCTTGATGCTGAGTCTCACCTCATTCTAGGCTTTCTGTCCCACATTACCAGGAAGGTCCACACTCCTGGGAGTCATGTCCCACGTAGACGGGGGAGGGTGGTGAGTTTGCTTGTTGTGTTGGCTGGAGAGAGAGGCCACATCTGAGCAACAAAAGAAGCTTTCTTGGGGGTGACTCTTAGACCTAATTTTAAGTAGGCTTGACCTATCCTTTGTGGGGTTAAGTTTCATGTGAACAAACCCCAAGACTGGGGGCTCAGCCTATAGCTGTGGTTGTCCACACTGCTTGTGAGAATATCAAGAATTCAACTTGGGGACATTGAATTTTCCCCCATTCTCACCATTCCCCAAAGGGGACTTTGCAAATACTTTCCCACTCACTGATCAAATCACTCTGCGATTCATCGGGGCATCACTCTGGACAAACCAACAGAATCTCATGTCCTACCTGAGATTCCAAGTACTTATGATGTTCAATCAAACTATCTACATAAGTTATATTAGGAAATGCTCTAGTCAAAATATAAATTTTGTAACAAATAAACATTTTTTGCTTTAGTCTCACACATAAGGTGACATTTTAAAATATTAATTACCATCTATTTTCAGCACCCTGCAGTAATGACATTCCTTTGTTCTTCCTCATGCAAAAACATTTTTAAAATTTGTGCATTTAGTCACTATCATTATCCACTCTAGGCATTCCTAGAGTATACCATCTCAATCTTTATCGTCTATCTTTCTTTCTGATTTCATTTATGCCCCCAGCCCTCCTCCCTCTATCATTCTCACATTGGGCTTCATTCAGTGTTTTAACATAATTGTATTACCATTAGGTAGTATTGTGCTGTCCATCAACAGGACTGAACATAAAAATCTCTAAGTTTCTTTTTAATAGCTCTAGAATATGTGCTGTAGTCCACCTCTCTAATTACTTTTATGCAGTTTGTCTTCTTTCTTTTTCTGAGAATTCTGCCTATAGGTTTATAAATCTGTTGATTTCAAAGAACCAACTTTTGACTTCATTGATTTTTCACTATTGTTTCAATATTTCTATCTAAACATTTGTGATGTATTTTGCCCATTTCTGACTTTATCTTTATTGTATCCTGTCTTCTGCTAACTTTGATAACTTGCTCTTAGTTTTCAACTTTCTTAAGGGATAAGATGAAATAATTTATTTGAGGTCCTTCTTCTTTTCTTATAGGCAATTTAGTGCTGCAGATTTCCCTGTAAGTACTGCTTTAGCTAGATCTCATAAATTTCAGTATGCTGTGTTTTCATTTACAGTCTGTTTAAAGGAATTTCTTATTTCCCCTTTGATTCAAGAGTTATTTAGATGTGTGTTATTTCCTTTCCAAATATTTGGAGGATTTTTCGTATTTCCTTCTGTCACTGATTTCTGATTTAATTCCATTATGGTCAAGATTTGAATCCTTTTAATTTTATTGAGATTATTTTATGGTCCAGCATATAATTTATCAGGGTATAGTTCTATGTGTTCAGGAAAATAAGTGATATTGTACAAATTCACTTACAGTATCTGTTCCTTCCTGGCTTTTGTGCGTATGTTGTCATATGTGTTACTTCTATGTATTTATAAACTCATAATATGTTGTTATTAATTTTGCTTTTTTTAAATGTTCATTATCTTTTAAACAGACTTTCAAAAAGAAATAACTTTCTTTACATTTACTCACATATTTACTATTACCTGTGCTTTTCATTTCTTTATGTAGGTGTAGATTATTTCTGGAATCATCTTCCTTCTTCCTAAAGGGCTTCCTTTTGATATGTAATGTAGTTGTGGTCTGCTGGTGAAGAATGATTTCAGGTCTTCTATTTCTAAAGAGCACTCATTTCATCTGTGTTTCTGAAAGATACTATCATAGGTATAGGATTCTAAACTGACAGTTTTATTCTTTCTATACTTTAAAGAAGATGCTCCCATGTTTTCTGCTGAAATATATGTTATCATTCTTATCTTTGTTTAGCTTGACAAATGTATTTTTCTCTGGCTGCTTTTTTTAATTTTTTACATGGGCAGGCACTGGGAAACGAACTCGGGTCCTCTGGCATGGCAGGCAAGCGTTCTTGCCGCTGAGCCACCGTGGCCCGCCCTCTGGCTGCTTTTAAGATTTTATATTTGTCATTGGTTTTAAGCAATTTGCTTATGATGTGCCTTGGTGTAGTTTTCCTTCTGGAGACTTGTGCTTCTACAATTTGTGAGTTTACATTTTCATCAAATTTGGGAAATTTTTGGCCATTATTTTTTTTTCTTTCCTTTTCCTCTTCTCTCCTCTTTCTGGTGAATCTGATTATATATACATTAGGCTGCTTGAATGTTTCCTACAGCTTCCTCATGTTCTCTTCATAAATTTCAGTCTACTTTTTTTTCAAATTTTATTTTGGATAGATTCTATTGCTATATCATCAGGTTCACGGATCTTTTCTTCCTCAGTAGCTGCTAACTCTATTCAATGTAATTTTCATCTCAGACATAGGAGGCCTAAGCATGAGATGTTCACACTGGTGTTATTATATCTTCAATATTTATTCTTAATACGCTCAATCTATTTTATACCTTTGTGAACATATTTGATACAGTGCAATAACTCTTTTTATGTCCTTGTCTCCTAATTTTAATATTTTTGTCAATATTGGGTCAGTTTCAATCGATTGATTTTTTTTTTTCTTCAGCATGGAAAGGCTCTGGGAATCGAACCCGGGTCTCTGGCATGGCAGGTAAGAATTCTGCCACTGAGCCACCATTGCCTGTCCTCAACTGATTTTTATTCTTGTTATGATTTGCATTTTCCCGAGTCTTTGATTACCTGGTAACTTTTCATTGGATGAATTTTACAAGTTCAGTGCCAGACATTTTCATATGCCTATAAATATCCTTGAGCTCTGTTATGGGATGCAGTTAAGTTCCCTGGAAATAGTTTGTCCTTCCAAGGCTTTCTTTAAATCTTTGCTAGGCAAGTCCAGAGCAGCTGTTAATCTACAGTTGATATTTTTCCACTGCTTAGACAATATCTATCTGATTACCCCATGCTCAGTTAATTAGGGTTTTCTATTCTGTCTGATGTTAACATGACCTAGTCCCAGTCCTTTGAAGCTTTGGAGATTTTTTTCACCTCTGCTTCTTTTGCATAGTTTGGTCCCTATCCAGACTCTCTTTCTTCTCTCTAGCCTCCTTTGCCCCGCAGGAATCCCAGTTCCTTCTTGTCAACACAGCAAGGCTGCCATCTGTGTCTAGGTTCTCCTAATCTGCACTGCAGCCTGGAAAAGCTCTCCAGGCAATAAGCTGAAGTAGCTAGGGCTCCTTCTCAGGGAACAACAATGCTTCATTTACTTTATCCTGTTTTACATGGTGTTTTCAGGAGGGACAGTAAATCTGGTCCATTACTCCATCTTGGCTGGAAGCATAAGGTGATTTGGTCCAGAAGTGATGAAGAAGTTAAAGAGATCAATGTTCTTGCTATTGTCAGTTATCTTTGTAACACACAGACAAAGAAGAGTGGCAATTTTCAACACCTTTGTGAATGGACAAAAGGCATAACATGCAGGAAAAGCCTGTATTTTCAGCCCACGATTGCCTGCAATGAGAAGGCTATGAGAGATGAATGGAACCTTGAGATTTTTAGCAAATGATCCTTCAAACATGAAAGTGACCAGAAAATCAGTGGTTTCCTTGCACTGGTTTTCACATTGTATTTAAAATGTTTTTATCACATTGCCAAGAATTCTCACAACTCTATAGTAATGTTTTCTATGTCTTCAAAGGAAGCAGCAATATAACATTATCAGCTGAGAAAAATTATAAATATATCAGAATGACTTGCGACAGTAAAGAGGAACAGTGCCAGAATGGAGTCTCTCTTTAGCTGTCAGTGTCTCAAATATTTTCCTTCAAATAAAAAGAAAAATTCTGAGAAATAATAGATACAGAAAATCATAGGACAGTATGAAATTTGTGTATATTATCACAGATTGGATCACATATTACTAAAGTTAAATTTCAAATTTCAAAGACTAGTGGGAGCAAAATGAAACATATATCAAAATTACTGTTTTTCAAAAGAACAGTCCATCACTAATGGCCAAACATGCACAAGAATGCCCTAGACTTGCTATTATTATGATCCCAGAGCTCGGTTTTATCTGTGTTTTCATGTATTAATTTAAACAATCTTTGTTATTCACTCAACATGATTTTTATTGCAAGGTTTTTTTATGTCTCAAAGCTGTTATATTACATTTAGTATTGCTCTGACTTAGCCAATCCCCTAGAGCAAACATTGCTTTGCCATTCTTAAAAATATAACCAGAGATGGCAGTGAGGGGACACTCTGGCACTCAGTCCTGCCAAGCAGGTAGCTGTGGTGGAAAATTTTGCCACATCATATGAAAGATGAATGATGCTTTGCCAATTTATTGTCTCCATAAGAATTTTGTATTTCACTTACTTGTTTATTGTTTTGTTGAATATGGACTCTAAATCTTGTTAACAGGCTGCTTTAAGAAATATCCTCATAGTATACAATTGCAAATAATACTTTAGGAAAAATCTACATCTATAATTTCTTAGAAAACTTCTTGCCTTTTAGTTTCACCCATGAGAAGACCTATTCACTTTCATGTTCCTAGTAAGATGTAAACTCATAAAATATTTTGGAAACCATGCATCTATAACACTGGGTTAATTGTTGAATATAAAAGAAGAGAGAGGAGCAAAGGACAACTTCTAAGTTTCTAGCTTAAATAACTTGCAGAATGACTTGGCTGCAGAGAGGAACATGGGAGAAATGTTAGGCTTCTGGTGGGAATGAAATAGATTCGCTCAATTTGGAATAGGCTGAGTTTTGAAAGTGACAGTCAGAGAAGCAAAGGAGTATGTTGATTGGAAGCTCAACAGAAAGATCTGAGCTGGCGTTATCAGAGTCTTGTGAGAAGATCATCAGATGCAGGCAGGGATGAGAGAATCCAGAGTGCCTGCGTAGAGAAGAGCTATGCATTGGAAATATGATAAGAAGCAAATATGTAATTTAAATCCTTAAATCTTAAGGAGCCATATGAAAAAAAAATGAAATTAATGTTAAAGGACATACACAAAATATCTCAACATGTGGCAATAGCCACATTTCCAAGGCTCATGGTCACAGGTAATGACTGGCTGCCCTTTGGAGACAGTGCAGATGGAGAGCAAGAAAGGAGGGCTCTGAGGAAAACCTTGATGAATTTATTTTAAATTTTGACATCTAATGAATGGGTAGTGGCAAGAACCTTACTATGGAGCTTATGAGGAATCTTTTTAGGTTTCAGCTCATCTGCAAGCAGAGAGCAGCATCTTAACCTCCCAGGACTTACCTTCTAGAAATCATGACACATTCAAGGTCAAATTTGAGAAAATGGCCTTCTGTCACTGACCTAGGCCTCATTCCTCAAACTAATTTCCATTCTGAAAGGTTTACAAGGAGACAGTGACCTCTCTACATAAGTTTTGTGGCAGGGTAGTTGCCTGAGCCATGTCTTCACCAGTGCAGTGCATTGTTGTAGCATTCTGATAATAATAGTCTTACACATTTAGCAACAAAGCTTATTTCTCTTAGCTGGACTGAGACTTCAATCCTAGGAAGTAAGAAATGTGGGAAAGGAATCAAACAACAATATCACTTGTTTAGTGCTTTGCAGGTTATTTGCAACCATTTATAGGCAATACCTCATTCAGGTTCAAAGCCAGCACTGTCAGGGAGACCCAGAGGCTGGCAGAGGGGAGGAGAAAAGACAATCAACCAAGTTTTCTTCTTTTTTGGTGTTTTTCTTTCTTCTTCTCCTTTTACTGTTTTCTACTTTTTCCTCTTCTCAATTTTCATGTATTTTTCTTCCTTTCTCTATCTTTTCTCCATTTCCCTTCTTTTCTTCCTCTATTTTTTCCCAATTATTTTTACCCTTCATTTTCCATCCCACATATTTGATTTAAATATATATATATCATTCTATTCTATTTAACCACCTATTTAATTTATAAAAGCTATTTAACTGCCTTGGGGGAGATAATTCCCTTTAATAATTGTTGGCATAATTAAAAAAAAGTTAATGCTTGCTTTCCATGTGGGAGACCCAAGTTCGATTCCCAGACCATGCACCACCACCCCACGCCCCAAAAAAGTTACACATTTTTTGCTGATTCTATCATGGATGGGAAATACATGTTTTATTATCTGTTATAATTATCAAACACTGCTTCATGTGCTATGCTGTTTTATTTTTATTTAAGCAATATTTAAAATTCCTAATTACATTTAAGTTGTTAATTTGCAAAATTTATTTAGTGCCTGTTGTTAGTCTTTTCCTTAAATTAAGAATCATGCAATAAATTAGTTCATACTTGTAATTATATTTTCTAAAATTATCACAGCAAATCAAAACTAGAATGCCAAAATATTTTCTCAGTTGAGGCTGAACCAAACCCATAATTTAAGTTTGTTGCTAATTCTAATTGCATATAAACACTCTTTATAATAGATTTCTATACTTCCTCTTGATCATGGATCTAGAGCTATAGAATATTACAGCTAAAAAAAAATGTAGGAAGCAAATCTTTCAAATATCTCAGTTTAAAATGTTTTTGCTGATGCTCAGATTGGTGCCCTGTTATGCCCAAGGCCGGACAACAAGTTAGAAGCAGAGGCAGGTTTTGAAGAAAAGAAGTAGAGAGAGATCAAACTCACTACTCTCTTCTGTGCTAGGAAGGCACTCGATACATTCCTTCTCAGTGGTTCTTTGACTCTTGTTTTATTTCTCATTTCTTTACCTCTCTGTCTTTGGTAGGTAGTTCTCTGTTTGTTCTCTCTCTCTCCCCTCCATTCTTCCCTCCCCACTCCCTCTCCCTGTTGGAATTCAGATTGAAGTAAACAAAGTGGAATACCTCTCTCTGAGTTAGATAGCATCAGAAATGAATTTATCTTTTTCACAAGACATGAAAATAAAATCCCACCCCCTCCCTGCTCTGCTCCATGCCTGAACGAGACTTGGTGCACTCAGAACCGTGGCGCCAGGTGGTCATTGGCCTTTCTGCCTAGGGTTTGTTTTCATGTGTTTTCTTTTCCCCTTTTCCTTTTCATTTAGAGGGGTGAACTGTCATAAATGAAAGTATGACAACAGTGACCACTTTATCACATGTGTACACAGGCTAATTACACTCAAAATTTGGGAGAAAGTTTTTATTATACTCTCAGAGTTGGCAATGCATGATATAAAGAATGTTTTCAGAACTCAGAACTTGCTTTTTGATAAATTTACAGGGACAAATGTACAGAATCTGAAGACAGAGTTCCATTTCTAGCATATGTGTGTGTGAGATTCTGCATACATGGAAAGCAAATAGCTACTGCCTGGTATCCCCAAGTTTTCCAGCCTTTAGGGGCTCAAGTAGAATAGCTCAAGCCCTCCTCCTGTGTATTGAGAAATTTAGTGTATTATTTTCCTCTCCTCCCTGCCCCAATCCCCCCCTCCGGCAGCTCTAAGGATTTGTGTGGGGTTGTTTTGTTTCTTCTTGTCCCCTTTTTGGGATTTCCTGTTCTGTCAGCGCATTAGTCAGGGTTCTCTAGGGAAACAGAACCAACAGGAGAGCTCTACAAATATGAGATTTTATAAAAGTGCCTCATGCAAATGTAGAGATGCACAAGTCCAAATTCCATTGGGCAGTCAGCAAGCTGCCAACTCTGATGATTTTCAATGAATTTCCCAGAAGAGGCTGACTGGCTAAAGTAGAGAGAGGGATTCTGTCTTCTTACTTCTCCTTTAAAGCCTTCAGCTGATTAGATTAAATTTCACTCATTGCCAAAGACACTCCCCTTAGCTGACTACAAGGGTATTCAACCATGGATGCAATCCACATGCTAATGATTTAATAAACCAGTCTTCTGATTTATTAACCAGCCATGAAATGTCCTTGCAGTAACTGTTAGGCCAGTGCTTCCTTAACCAGACAACTGGGCACCAGACAACCTGGCCAAATTGACACATGAGCCTAACCATAACAGTCAGATTTTCAGTCTTTGCTTTGTATTTTGCCTCCTGCACATAATATCCCCTTTCCACTGCTTTGCCACTTGCTACACATGATTCTTTCATTCTCCCAAAGAACCAATAACACAAGGCTCTTAGATATTATACTCTTCTACTGAGGATTTGGGGAAATGGGTGAGATTAGAGCGCATCATAATACAGGCAAGTTGAATAAGAGTAAAGTTAAATATTAGACATCAATACCCTAAAAACTACCTGCAGTTTCTCAACAGTCTTTGTTTTGTTTTCTATTGTTTTGTCATCTTAATCTCCATTAGGCATCAGCTGATCCTCTCCCTCCCCTTCAAAGTGAAAGGACTCAATTCTGCCAAACCTTGTTCTATCATATTTTCCAGTTCATAATGATGGAGAGGACCAATTCATTTCCCTGTGAATATCGGTTCTTTTTTACTCTCTGTGCCTTAAACAGTCAATAAAAATTGTATCAAAATAAGTATATAAAAGTATATTAGAAGAGATATAAAAATTCTCTTCTCAGATTCTCAGATAAACCAAGATATTTTGCTTTTGCAATACTATCTATTTTACACTTGTTTGTAAATAAATTTTAGTTATCTTTAAATCAAGAAATTATGTAATTAGTTCTTTTGAAAGCAATAGTGCTTTTATAGGTTAAAATGTTCATTTCTATTTTTTTTGAACATCTTTAGTTCCATGTATAAAATTTTACCAGTGTGAGATACAATCATGGAAAAATCATTACTAAACATTAATGATTTATTTTATTTTGCACAGTGAATATCATGTCTTGTCTTCCTGAAATTAAATATGTCTTTGGTTTGAAATACATTCATTATTCAAAATTCGTTTCATCATTTAAAACACATCAATCTTTTCAAGTTCATTTTATCTTTGTGAATGAATTAAAGGAAAAAGTATTGCAATAATCTCCCTATTCCTTGATTCAACCCAAACTGATTATTTTTAAACTTGTAAAATATGTATGGGAAAGCACTCAATATAAGCACCTTTCAATGTAGAAAGGACTAATAAGTGAAAGGAAAAATCTACAAGGAGTGATGAAGAAAATCCATTTAATAAAAATAAATAAACTCTGTTCTAGCACTTAGGGAAAACAGAAAAAAGTAAACAAAAGTTGGGAGACCAAAATACAATGTGGGTGATATTTGTGTTTTAATTTCTTTTTATTTTAACCCAATTGTTCAGTTACAGAGTTGCAAACACTTCAGAAATAACCACTCAGTATTTCTTTCAATTTGATGGGTTTTCTAAAGAAAAAAAATATTTGTTTAGCTTTATGCTTTTGTTTTAGTCTTCACAGTGGGAGGTGGGCTAGCAAGAGAAGTGGAAGGCTTTTTTTTTTAGCAGCCAACATAGCTTTCCTGGCCTTGACCCAGCATCTTTGCTTTGCATTTCCCAGGGTTCTACTTTGCTTTCTGCTAGTAGATCTTAGGAGAAAAATGCTTTGCGCACTTCACAAGCACAGAAATGAGATTTGTCATTAAATAAAAATGTCAATAGTTCTCACACAGCTGAGCATGAAGTATAGGGGTGATGATTTGTTTTCTCTGTGCCTCTGTCATTAAAGATAGACTCATTTTAAAATAAATTAGCTCTTCCCTCTGTATATTGTAGACGCTAACCTAGTCTCTTAACTGTGAGTGCTACAGGAAGATGATAATTAAAGAAAACTTACACAGTACTCTGTTGTAGGTCATGATACAGTTTGGACCTATTCATATCTGAAGTCTCATTTCCAGGAGCTCTGTAATTCAAGCTTGGAAATCCCTTGTTGCTATACAGCTGACTGTATTTTCACAATATAACCCTTCTCTTTTGAATGCAAACTCTCCTAAAGGAGCCTTCAATTAAAAGCCACCGGAACAAAACCTGAGAAATTGGGAGGTTCAATAGGTAAATAGCAGTGACCTGAAAGGAGGGGAGTTCAAGGGCAACATTGAGCCTGAATTAAAGGAGCTTGATCGTCTCCCTGCAGTCTCTGGTGGAGCGGTGTGAATAATTCCACCGCTGGGCGTGATTGATGGCCCTGGCTCGGGAGGGCCCAGAGCTGAACTAACAGCCACATTGGGCTGTATCGCATCTCCCAGGCAGATAACCCAGCTTCGCAGGGGCACGTCAGGTCACAGGCAGCATCTTTTGCCGTGTCAAGCTGGAGGCTGCCTTACAGCCCTGTTCCTGGATTAATCTTTGAATCAGGTGGCGCAGCTCAAATTGCACTGGATGATTTATTTTCTTCTCTTCGGCTACTTCTGTTTTGTTTTTACCTTGTGTGTGTGTGTGTGTGTGTGATATTATATCTAGTGATAAATATGTGAATTTTCCTTGCTAAATAATTTGGCTCTAGCAATGATAAGAAATATCTGTATTCCAAATACAAGAAAAATATTCCTAAGGCTGTAGCCTGCATGTGTTCTTTGGCATCCAAAAATACATTGCATTTATCTACCTATTATTTAGCTCTTTTTTAATATTTCAAAGTGGTGAAACCTGGGAATTAAATGGAGTTAGGTGCTTTAATTTAAAGAACCGGAAGTGTCATAACTGCATTCAGATCTTACTTTTTTTTCTAACTTAGGCTCAGTCAATTTGTTCAAAGCCTTCTAGGCTCTGTGGTAACAGTAGATGAGAAGTGCAAGCAAAACTAATATAAAAGGTAGTTTTAACAATCAGTATTATTTTTTATTCATTTTAAGCTTTCACTGAACAACAGCTACTTGCAATTTTCCAGCTTAATTTAATTCCTAAAGTGATATAAGAAAACTCCCTTTGAGGATCGAGTATCTAAGTTAACCAGTGGAAGAAAATTAACTTAAAAGTTGATAAACTAAAATAAGGATTCTTAAATAAAATGAAGGGTTTTTTTTTTGCCCCTGAAAGGCAATATAAACAAAGCAATAACTTTTATCTAGTAAATATAGAAAATGTAAGCTAAATTGCTCCCAAGAGTGCTAGGGTTTAAATGACCTTGAGATTAGTGTCGGACTGACTGTCAAGCTAACATATCAGATAGTGGTGATTTTTCTCTAGAACTGTCTAGAACTGCAATAGTTCTTGACTGACAGAGCCTGCTATCTCCCTCTCTCTCTCTCTTATTGTTCCACTAGCAAGTGCCAATCATCCATGATTAAACAGGAAAGAAGAATGATGGCACATTCTATTCTCAAATGTAAATTCACTTTTTCACCAACTCTGTAGACTTCATGGTGCATATATAGGCCATGGTTTTGTTCACGAATTCACACAGATGCAAAAGAAGAAACTGACAACAATAGATGAAGTTATATAACTTATTGATAATGCTTTTAAAATTCTATTGATAAAAAGGGAAAATATTACTATTGACTACCAATTTTTATTTTTTAATTCGATTATCAGAGAATTAAGTAGCTGTAGCTCCATTATTTTTCATTTTCTCATTGAATGACAATGAAACAATATACTTGATGAGAAAATGAAAGCTATGAAAAATATTAAAGTGCAAGATAATGAGGAAGGCAATTCCAGTGAAATAGCCAGGAAAATTTGGCACAGTGCAAAACCCAAGGTCAAAGCAAACAAATATCTTCCAGTTTCAGGGAAAGGCTAAAACCCTAGAGATTGTTGTTATGGAATAGCAAAGTGGTGTTTCCCAGCAGAAGATTCCCAAGAGGTGGGAATCATTCTCTCTTATCAGGATGTTTTTAGATGTTAGTTTTTTGTGATTTTTTTTGTACCAGTTTAAATTGTCAAATCATCCTTAATCAGCTTCTCACCATTGAACAACAGTGTCACTCTTCATGGGTTGTTGATATAAAATGTCAGTTTGCCCGATGTTACCCAAGTGATTTGAGTTGGAGTTTATTTCTTTTCATCATTCACAGGGGCTTATCACATTTTTCATGTGGGTAGATCACAAATGATGTTTTTAGAGACAGAACTATTTAATTTTTTGTCATCAAAAGGTAAAAATAAATGCAAACAAACATAAGAACCAGTGATCTGGAGGTAAGCACTGGAACCCAACAGGTCTGGGTTCAAATCTCATTTCTGCCACGTGGGTAGGACTGTGACCCTGACCTTGGCCTCTCTGAGCCTCTGTGTCCTCATCTGTAAACATGGGAGTGTGAGCCTCATCTCACCAAGTTAAAGGGACTAAACTATTTGATCCAAGGAAAATGCTTAGCATAGTGTTTTGCACATGCTCAGTACTCTGTTGCTTCTATGATTATTGAAATCTCTGTCTTTGATTTTAGCAAAATTTTAGTTAATTTTACCAGAATATAAAAATACGCCCCATAATCTACTCACATATCTCCTGTTTGTTTCCTTATAAATGGGAACGTAGGACATTTATATCCTGCCACTGGGGCAGGGATAAGCAAACCTGAATTGTAGCCCAGCCTCCTCCTGCCACCCCTGAGGAGCTGGCACTGGGCTGCAGAACTAAGGCTGGAAGCCGGGGCAGAGCTGTCCCTATGCTGCAGGTGCAGATGATGGAGGAGCCTGGGACGTCACCGTCAGGGCAAGCCCAGGCTGAAGGAAGCAGAGTGGGGAATGGCATTGGATCGTAGTGTTTAGGGTGCCAAGAGGTCAAGAATGTGAGGAGCCAGGAATTGGCAGCCAGCAGCACCTGTGGGCGGAGCATGGAGTACACCTGATCCGCTGAGAGGGCGCCCTGGGCTCAGGGAAGCGGGCAAGAAATCATTGGACAGTAGAAGCAATTTGGTTTCCAATATAACGTGGCTCTGGGTGGGGTGGGTGTCAGATACCCTCCAAAATGCTTTTAAGAGTCACCAGGGGAGCCGAGCTGCACCTTGTCAAGCACGGCCTGACCCGAGCCATGGGCCTCGAGGTGGAATCGTGTGATGTTTGTGGCATCTTGTGCCATCCGGTCTCTGGACTGTCCCGGAGGTCCAGACAGACTCACAGATCCTCTCCCCCTATTCATTGATAGCCTTGTAATCCAAACTTTCTAAAATAATTCCTGCTGGTTGGTCTTCTAAAACTATCCTTATGAAAATGGAAAACACATTAAGCTATTCTAAAAATTATTGGATCCAATGATTGGCGAGTAAATGTTGACAGGGAGTGGAGGCACGAGGATATGGGGCAAACGAATTAGGAACAATGCTTCCCCCACTCCAGCTTTCGATCACTGGCACCCATGCCCCAGAGCAGGGGCAGAGGCTGCTCAGCCCCCCAAGAGTCACCCTCCCCCAGCAGGGCTCCCAGCTGTGACTACTGCCAAAGACAAATTATAAAAGTCAGCTGTTTGACACAAAGATTCTTTCCACTAACATAATATTATAAATATTGGTTGAATGCTTATGTCAGCATCCAAAAGTCATTTTAAATATTTATATGGCTGAAATACTATGCATGTACAATAAAAACCAGAGAACACAAAAGTTTCTCAGGGATTGAGGAGGGTCAGTAACTTGTTGCCTCTTTGCTGTTCACTAACAAGTCACCTGGCCATTGGTGGTATAGGAAACCACTCCCAATTTTTTTGCAGTAGGTCAATCTGTCAATGTCATATGTGTTTTTTATGGTGACGAAGCATTTGGTTTGTTTTTTCTTAGTTCTATTTGTTGTTTATGCATCTTTTCTGCCCCCGGCCCCATCTATATGAGTCACTTGGAACAGTTTTTCTTTCAAAATTAGGAAGCCCAGAACTTTAATCTATGGAATTAGAAAAAGGTAGAATTTACTTCATGTGAAGAGGGTATATCAAGCCACAACCCCAGTACAAACAGAAATAAGCTGGAAGTGGATTCTTAATCACTTGTTGGAGAAACAGGCCACATATATTACTTTGGGTATAAGGGAAAGCAAGATATGATTTCGTTGAAATTTCTGTTGATTTCATTTTCATTTCATCTTCAAAGGTATTGAAAATTTTTTACAAAACCTATAAAACTTAAAGTCCTTTTCTACCTATGCTTTCATGAGAAGGGAACAAAAGGCATTGAAATCCTAGGACCAATCAGATTTTTGGATGAAAGAACCATTATCCAAAACTTTAATGAAAGAAAATAAATTAATAAAAACAACTAGACATAGGCCAGTGTGGCTTTTGAAATGTTTGGAGCAAAAGGCTTTAAAAACGATGTTAGCCTGAAGATGAACTCTGCTTTAGGAAAAGGAATGAATTTCAAATATTAATATTCTATATTAATATTTAAATATCATTAGAAATCCATTTTTGAAATCGCTCAGTTAAGGATCATTTTTGCAGTGTATCTCTTTTTTTTTTTACATGGGCAGGCACCGGGAATCGAACCCGGGTCCTCGGGCATGGCAGGCAAGCATTCTTGCCTGCTGAGCCACCGTGGCCCGCCCTGCAGTGTATCTCATCATGACAGACTGCTGCCCACAGTTGCTCATGTACAATCCTTAAAACAAAACCGTGCAATGCTGCCCACACCTGACCTGCTGCGAAATGCAGCCCATCTGGTCAGCCCTTGGCAGGACCTGACCTTTGGTTGTCATTTCTGCTGTCGCGTCTGTCCCAGTCATCTGTGGTTAAAAGGATCATTTCTCTTTTAACATTAATGCGTTCATTTGTGAATATTTATTGAGAACCTACAATATGTTGAACAATTCTCTTGACACGGTCAATACAGTGGTCAACCAACCACACGGGAGCAGATAAAACCCTTCTGTTTATGGAACTTACATTCCAGTATGGGAATCAGACAGTAAACAAAATCATCGTAAATGATTGGCTGTGTTGGAAGGCAATAATTGCCAAGGAGAAAAACGAACCAGGGAAGGGTTATAGGGATTTATAGGCAGGTTGCAATTTTAAATAGCATGGTCAAGGAGGAGATCGCTGAGAAGGTGACGTTTGGGCAGACGTGGCAATAGGAGGGAGCCCACCAAATGGCTGTCTGTGAGACAGAACAGTCCAGAAGGAGGCTGCGGCAAGTCAAAGAGAGGCAGGCCTGGCACATTCCATAAAGAGATCGGAGCCCAGTGTGGGGGTGGGGCATAGGAGGTGGTCAGCAAGGTCGTGGGGCCACATCACTGAAGTGTCAGAGCCATTAGATGGACACTGGTTTGACACGAGAGTCAGAGCCATTGGATGGACATCGGCTTCAGTCTAAGCCGTAAAGGGAGCAGAGGGAGAACACGATCTGACTTGGGTTTTGGAAGGATCACTGTGGATGCTGCGTTAGGCAAAGACTGTAGGCAGACACGTGAGGAAAAGGAAGGCCAGCGAGGAGGCTCGGGTGCTAATGCAGGAGAGAGGAGCAGCTGGCTGGTCCAGGTGGGAACGGTCCAGGTGCAGGTGGGGAGTGGGAGGCTGGGTCCTAGACCCACGCTTGCTGGGATGCCGGTTTCACTGCAGTGAGGACCTGACCGAGGGAAAAAACCTCTGAGGCGACGCACTGAGTCAGAGCCGTAAGATGCCACGGTCACATCCTGGGTTTGCAATGTGCCCTGTGCGTTTCAGCTGTCTCATCCAGGCCTGCAGGCAGTGACCTGATGAAATCCATGCCCACTGCAGCTCCGCTTGGGGCTGGTGCCTAGACCCCATCCGCTTCGCTGTGCACATGCTTTTGTTCTCTGTGGATTCTAGTTTCCAGTCCAGTATCTCACCCCCTAGCTCTGAATTTCACTGGATTCAACAACTGACTTTGGCTTGCCAGTTTCTGGCCTTCCTTGTACCCAGGGCACTCAGCTCGGCTCAGCAGGCCCTCACCTAGAAACTAAAGTTTGGTTCTAGAGACCAGAGTGGGACTCGTCGAGGTTGATTCAGGAGATGCAGGACCCAGAGCACAGATTCATCCAAATACAGTTGTCAGAGCCAAAGGGCAAGAGCTGGGCTGGGGTGGGAGTGAAGGCTTCAGGCTGAGCAGCTGGGAAGAAACTGGTGCAGTCAGGAAGCCGGCCAGTGAAGGAAGCAGCAAGTAGTGAGGAAGCGATTCCTGCAAAGCACCTGGAGCCCCTGCGGCTTGCTTTTTTTGGCCACTGGCCCCACGGTGGGTGGAGCTGCCTGAGAGCTTGGCCCTGTCCTCATGTGTCACACTTCATCATTCAGACAGCCTTGTCCTTGTATGTGATCCAAAGGTTTCACTTTAGAGCATACAGCGCCCTTTTGGGTTTTCAAGGCCTCTTGGTCACTAGTGGCAGAATCCCAATTCAAATTGCCTTAAGCAAGAGAATTTCTTGACTCACGTGACAAAAATGTATGGGCGTGCCTAGCTTTCGGCATGGCTGGATCCAGAGACGTGACATCATAAAGCCTCAGTCTCTTTGCCTGTTATTCAGCTGTGTTTTCCTAGGTGTTGGCTTCATCCTCAGGTAACCTAGAAGACAGCTTCTCTTTCCCAATAGTGAAAGCCAAACTTCAGGATTGTATCTCACTGGCCTGGCGTAGGTCACAGATCCATGCCAGAATTAATTACTGCAGGCAAGAGGGATAAAATTACTTTCTGGCCAGGTGAGGGCTGCATGCCTCCCTTGCTGTTGGAATTTTTGCTATCACTTAAAAGCCTATGAATTTATCCATGACATTGAATACATAGACAAAAACAAGTGAAGGAAAAAAAAAAGGAGGCGGGCGATGGTGGTGCAGGGGCAGAGTTCTTGCTTGCCATGCCGGAGACCCTGGTTCGATTCTCGGTGCTGCCCATGCAAAAAAAAAAAAAAAAAAAAATACAGAAAACAAATGAGGCAAGAAGGAAGCCATAATGATTCCTTAAGTGGTCAAGTGAAAACTTCTCAAGACTCTCCTGATAATGTCATCCCTGTCATTTTCCTAGTTTCAGGGTTTTCCAGGAAAGTGCTGTTGATTGTTAAGATATCTAAGTAACCTTTCTAAGGGAAGAATTTGATTTCCCCAAATCCTGATGGTCTCTCTTACAATTGCAAATCATCCAGCCCTACACCAAGGAGGCCACAGCAGGACTGGAGAGTGGCTGAGCATAATTAAATACCGCCTAGGGTTGGTATAATCATGTCTTTATTGATCACCCCCAAATCTATATCTCCCCAGAGCTGCCAATCCATATATCTTTCTGATCTGGCTTTTTAAACAAGTAGTTGCACAGGCACCACGAACTCAACTCACCTAGCGCAAAACTCTTCGTCTCCTTTTACTGACCCCCCCACCCATGCACTCCACTGCCCGTCTGCTTTTCCCCGTATTTCCCCATTTTGCTTGGTAGCTGCACCTTCTGCCCAGTCACCCAAGCCTTCCATCTACAGCCAACCTAGTACCCACCTTCTCTAGGCACTCAGGGTACCGTTAGTCCAACGCCCTTCCAGTCGGACCTTTACACTGAGCTGGAACGACTCACGATCATGTTGTTATATTCCTCTACTTAAAATGCTTTCGTGAGTCTCTCCCTTTTTTCAATTAACGCCCAAATTCCTTTGTGTAACCTACACGCTCCTCGTAATGTGGTCCCCACCTGACTCTTTGGTCTTGGCTCGCACTGCATTTCCTTAGTCACCTCCCAGTGCTCCAATCATGCTTTTCTTGTGGTTCCCCCACCCGACCAGGATGGGACCCTTTGCTTCCCTGTTTGTTCTTCCTTTGATTTCCCTTCTTCTCCTTTGCCGAGGAGGGAAACCTGCTGCCCAGCCTTCCGAAAGGCTCAGGTCCAGCTCCTCCTCTTCTGTGACAACATTTCTGCACCCCCCTCCCTCGCATTTAGACACAAAGGATCGTGTCTCCATTTTCCACTGGGCATACCTTCCCCTGCATTTATAACAGTTTAGTGATTTTTTTTCTCTTTCTAGCCTAACACATTTCACCAGGCTTTACTCCCCACCGAAGGCAGAGACTTTGATTTGTGCTTCTACTCCCATTGGCTAGCTTGTATCAGCATCTAATAACTGTTTCTAGAATGAATAAATGGACAAATGTGACTCTCTTGGTAGTTGTTGACATTGCAGCTGTTTCCCCTCAGGTGTGGCTAATGCGGCTTCAGGCCATGTGCTGAATAAGCATGTTGGGAGGGGGTGGGGCTGTGCATGAGACAATGGGCGGTTTGGGGGGCCCGAGCTGACCGCAGCCCCCCCCCAACCTGCATTCCTGGCTAAGAGCCTGGCCACGTTCAGCATCATTATGCAAGTGATTTGACTTCAGTGGGCCGTGATTCCTCGTCTCCTAATTAGGGGACTTTGATTAGAGGACCTGGATGGTCCCTTGGAGGCTAGCATTCTGTTTATGGAGTGGTATTTGTTTTAATGATTCTAGCTTCCTGTAATAAAATGACTATGTCAAGGGAGGTATAAGACAAAAATCAGAATGGGAGCAAACAAAGTTATGGAAAAGAAAAGCACGTTTTTCTATAATGATCTGCTTTAAAAAGCTCCTGAAGATGCTTGTTTGGGGCAGGTGAAGACAGGTAGGGGAATTCAATGTATGAAAAGATCATATTTGTTTAGGGAATGTAGCTCTTAATGACTAATTCTATATAACAAAAGATTCTCCAAGAGGTGATTATATCAGTTAATAAAAGGTGTTCCCATCTCCTGGCTGAGCAAATGTCAGAGCCAGGAACCTCCAGTCTCTCTGGTCATGGTATGTGAGTAATTGCAAGGCACGGAGAAAACTCTGATGGCTCACAAATACCCCACTTGAAAATGTCAACTCATAGTCACACAAACATAGTGACAGAATAAAACAGAAGTCATCTAATTAACATTTAACTAGATATATAATAATTTTACTGACCTTGAAATTCACCAGTCACAGGATATCATCCCTGTCCACATATTTTCATCATTCTAATTTTCCTGGATATTTCCTTGCCATTAAAACGTGTCACGGCTCTCATGGGTTGACACATTAGGTGGATAAATAGTCACCTTTCTAGCACTCCTTTAACTTGGAGAGTATGTCTTTCTATGAGAGCACTCTCATCTCACACATCTTTCTAAACCCATAGAGATTAGTGAAAGAGCTTGCTGGGAGAAACTGAAACTCAATAAATATTCATTTAATGAATTGATTGGGAAACGAGTAAATAAACGCATGCAACAAAAAATTTACCGGTGTCCTAGTGATTTGGGAATACAAAACAGTGCAAGGAGGAGAGGGTATGTATTATGGTGGTTAAAATTTGGGACTGTAGATTCAGACCTAGTTTCAAATCCCAGCTCTGCACTTCGCTAGCTAAATGACTTTGGGCCAATCACTTAATCTCATTAAAGCTCAGTTCCCTTCTTTTCAAACCAAAGGAGTTTCTGTGAAGATAAAATGAATAATGCTTATAAACAAAATTTTCCACCCACAGTGAGCACTGATGACTTTAGTTATTTTTATGAACATTAATACTCACAAAAGTATTAAATTGATGAATTCATAGACACCTCCTTTTTCGTAAATTATTAAAAATGTCACTGAGGAGATGTGATTTGGATGACTGTTTCTGTGAAAAAAGGGAGATTTGAAGTTCTGAGGGCGAAGCATCGCAGGAGTAGTGTGGGGTTTCTGCAGGTTAGAAGGAAGGGGCTGGGATAGTCAGCAGGTTTTCAGGGCGCCTGTGGATTTCATGGGGAGCTGTCTGGAAGAGAATTGTTCACTTAGACTTGAGTGTGATGTGGAGTCACAACCGAATCCTTGAAGGGGGGAAGCCATGGCCAGTGTTGTAGAAATGAAACCCCTGTGCCTGAGGAACGGGCGAAGAGAGGGCTGTTCTTCAAGCAAAGCCTTGGGCTGAGATTACGCCCACGAGGGTCAGATTCCCGGGCATGGAAAGGGCATGGGGACTGGCTTTTGGAAAGCGCAGCACCTCCTAAGGAAGCTCCCACGGGGAACTTCGCTAAGGGATTTGAGCACATCTGGATTTAAATACATCGCTTTGTACTGTAAGTATTTATCTTCCCTTGTCTCCTCCTCTAGAAAGTGTGGTGAGATGCAGGATCTCGCTGAGCTCTGGTGTCTGGAGTGTGTCAGGAGGGGCTGGGAGTGTGCAAGGGCTCCAGAGGGTGGGGAAGGGATGGGGCGCGGACGCCTGGGGCTCGGCACCACACCCGCGGGGGCCCTAGGACAGCTGTTAGCAGGGATGGAATGGGTGCATAATTGCATTGAGAAATACCTCTCCAGTAGTATCAGAGGGGGTGAATAGGAAAAGACTGATGGCAGGGAGTCCAGAACAAAAGTTATGGGAAGTATTTGGTCCAGGGGTGAGGAAAGCCTGAACCATGGTGCTGGCCAGGGAAAGGAGACTAACGAATGGGTAAAAGTGATTATTTCAAGGAGGTGGAATTGATAGAAATCATGAGGCAGCAACAAGTCTGAATTCGGATAAATGTGTAGAGTTAGTACCGAGAAGCTAGGGGAATTTCCACCTGTTGATCTCTCCTTATCTTATTTTTGAAGTAAGAAGCACATCAGTGCTAGGAAGAAGGTTTAGGATGGGAGAAGGACTGCAGCCAAACACGTCGCAGAAGCGCCCTGTAGCTCTGACGCCCAAGGCTTGCTTGGCCTTGCCAGGCTGCGCGGGTGGAGGAGGAAAGCATGCGGGTGGTTGCGTGCAACCACATTTGGGGAACCCCGAGGACCATCGGGGAAGGATAGGGCCTGGCAGAGCGCGTGCTCCATGTTTGCTAGTGGGATAAGTGCACGGTTGGTGCGGTTGATTGAACTGCGTGTCCAGTTCAGACACGGTCTTCATCTTACTCTGCATTCCATTGGAAATAGGGCCTCTCGAAGATGTTAATTTGAGATGCTATGCAGGACAATAAAAATCAGCACACCAATTCAATGATGACTATCTTGTCAGGATTTCAAAATAATCTTATTTCCTAAGGCGCCTCTTATCCAGGGAGGCCCTACATGACCCACAAGAGGTTCTGTCCCACCTTAAATGCACAATGGCACTGTGCTGTCCTTTCACAGCATTTTGCTTACTTATAATTAACAGTTTGGTTATTCATGACTGTTTGTGTGCTGTCCCCCTTCCCTAATGAGAGGGTATCTCTCGAACATTGTATCCTAAGTGCTGAAACATAAGAGCTGTTCAATAAATCTGCAGTACAAATGCATGGATACATATATATCTTTTCTATATACAATTTATATATGTATTGATACATGTATTTTCCTGAGGACTGCAATATTTTTAAATATTTTGCTGCTTGGTGGTCACTTGTAAGAGTTTGTGAATTACTATACTTTGGAAGAAGACTGGTAAATTAAATTCCAAATGGCCCTTCTTTGGAACATAGGTTATTTCTGGCTCATGGGGCACAGGAATTTGTGTAATTACATCAAAATTATATGGAAATTACGCAGTTATTAGAAATACAAATGATTAATTCTAAAGCTAGCTTCTAGGCAACATAAACCCAGCCCCTGGATTTGTTACAGTTATTCTTGGCACTATTTGTGGCTTCTTTTTTTCCTCATTTCACATTTTATTACAGTAAGTGTTTTAAACCAGTTAATGTTATAAAGTGGCAGAGTCTGTGTTTTTTTATAGAAATGAACACTTGCCGTAGAAACAAATGCCTCTTATTTTGAATTTAAAATAAAGAAGCAGATATTTTGCTAAAATTATTTGGTAGCAGTTCTATCATTAAAATTGAAAACAAAATTAAATTTTCAAGTATTAAATGTGTACATTCTGTAATATATCTGATATTTGAATTCTTACCCCATATCCTATATTGAAATCTAAAAGTCTCTAGGTTGTCTACTTAATTTCATACACTTTAGGTTAATAGGTATGAAATTTATGTCACTTCTCTTATGTGGTCTTCATACTTCAATTATCTTAGGATTTTAATCAATATTTTTCTGTAGAAGGCTAGTGAGCTTTCTCATCTTTGATTATCTTTCTTTACATCCCAAAGTGTTACTTTACTTTAAAATGCAAATATGCTTTTCATTAATCAGCCTAACAAATATAACTAATCATAAATTAAAATGGGAATAAAAAGCAAATGCAGAATTTGCAAAATAAGTCACTATCTTCTTATTAAAAATTAATCACTCATTTCTTTACCTTCAACCTTGGGTTTGAATTTCATTCACAATTATTTCTAAAGAACATCTTCATTCAACTAGTATTAATTTGTGGATTATTCATATAGCGTGTTACCCAGTATCTGCCCCCTCCTCTGTCAAGCTGGATTTCAGATTGTCACAAGTAAGTATGTGATTGACTGTTTGATGGCGTGTGTCTGTTTCTATACTCCCCAGAGTCGTTTCTGTTTTTCACTGTTATACAAGCAAATAGTATGAGGATCACTGTTTGGGATTATCTAAATGTGTGGTTCACCTCTATAAAGTAGCATAAATTTTCCAAATTTAAATATATGCACCTATACAATGCCTGAACTTTATTTTGTGAAATGATAATTAGGCTGGTATATATGCACCTTACTAAGAATATCATTCAAACAAAAAAGAAATCTGGAGCTGTCTTTCTCACTGAAATACGGTGAGGATTAATGAGACGTTTGTAGTTATATGGTACGATTCTTCCAGGAGTCTCAAAGCAAGAACAAGACAGCACTTCCTTTTGAAATGCTTGTGTTTTACTGTCAAGCAAAACTTAAAGCCATCAGAATGACACACATTTCTGAGTTAACTTCCTGCTTTCTTGGACATGTCAAATTATTGATATTCCAACGTGACAGAACTCTAGTAATGAAGGAACCAGGTAAGTAAAAGAATTTTACCAAGAATCCACCTTTCAGCCAAGTGGAAGCACTGGGCATATTGTGCTCAAAGAAAAGAAAACCTGCAGCCCACAGATGGATAAATCAAAGGCTTAGAAACAAAATACTGAACCAGAGTCTTACTTGCATATACCTTGCTTATGTCCCAATTTTAAATTGGAAGCTAATTGAGGTACTTTGACTAATTTTAATCACTCAGACAATATATATTTCCCTTATATGAAGTGTAAAGTCAAACTCTTTATTGCTAATGGCTAGGCAGGTACTCGGGACAGAAGACCCTTTCCCCTCCTCACACTCCCCATTAATGCTTATTTTCTCCGTAGGCTGTCTCCAGCCCACCTGCTTCTCCCCATCTCCATGGTGTCTCGCCCAGAATGCTACTCCTGCCCCCTGTGGGGTCACCCTAGTTGATCTCCCCTCCCCGCCCCCAGCACTGCCCCCCTCAGACTCCAGCCGATGTCCGTGGGAAGCAAAAGTGAATTCTTAAAAAGCCATCAGGCCACCTCACCCCACTGCAGTGACTTC